>JABVXU010000254.1:0-78141 GCA_013365365.1 Cruorifilaria tuberocauda
GATGATATTGTTAGAATCGTATATCAAAAGAATAAACAAAGCATATCTTATCCTTTAACTAAAAAAATCTTTAACATGATTATCAGTAATACAAAGAAAACTTTAATTGTGTAAGTGATTTTAAATTGTAAAATTATTTCCGGTTCCGGATACAACTTATTATCAGTGATCCTTAACAAACTATATTTCCGGAAAGCGTAACTTGAATGCTGTGACGTAAATTTTCATTGTTTTTTCTTCCAGCATGGACACAGTGATTGCTGTATAATTACTTATGTTACAATGATTCCGATATAACTAATCTCTATGAAAAAGGTTTATTAAAAAATTATTGTAAGTAAATATTATAAGGAAAAAATATTATCTCTGATTTATTATGTTTCTAATATACCAATAATCTATACGTGCTTCAGGTAAATATGAAAAGAAAAAAAATATTGCTTAAAGAGGAATCAGTAATTCTAATCATAATATATGATGATATGTTAAACTCTCTTTGCACAATATCAAGAAAAATAGATCATATCAGAGGAACATATTGAAGATAAAATTTCTACACAAGTCTAATATTATAATTAAGAAAAATTAATTTAAACCACAATTAGTTATAACAGAAGATCTATGTCCTATTTGTTAGTTTCATGTCTTACAAATTACTGATTATAAACTGATATAGGTATAATTATGGTGTATAAGTTATATGATGATAGCTATATTAGTCTACGGTAAGTAATACTTGAAACAAGTACCGGGATAAATGATATTTTGGCAGATAGCTAGATATTTCCTATTCTGCTGCTGTTAAAGGTTGTTTTAAAAAGTTTATCTGGTTTATACTTATTCAAGACAGATCGAACGCTTACTTGAACAGTAACTTTATTACGGAACAGAATACATTTTCTTGAGAAGTCGATCTGTTTCGAATAAGCATTAAAAAAACTGATTTATTTCAATTTTATCAGCGTTCACTCTGTATGTTATTCTAAATTATCTTGTTGGGGTCTAAGTCCATTAGTTTAGCAGATATTGTTTCCTTTAATGTGTGAAAAATACAGAATTTTATTTTAATTATACATTCCTATACTACATTGAAAAAATTGAAAGCTTTCAATTTTGGACTCATAACAATGAACATTACTTCCTTTTTTCGAAAATGATAATACAGAAATATTACTTCGTTAGAATTAAATTTAAACCAATTTTTTCCTTTAACTATTTGTTGAATTCCCATTTGTTATGCATAAATTGTATAAACACATTTCTAATTGTTGCATTTCTCCTAAGCAGCATCCTCCATCTTCTTATCCCCAATTCATATCTTTTACTTTTAATTAATCAATATTTGAAACAGCTGAAAATTTTATAAAAATCGCAAACTGACCTCTAATTTTAGTAAGATTTGATTCAATTGCATATACATTGTTCAGAGATCAATTTTGGTTAATTTCATTATATGAATTAATAAAAACGATTATAACATATCCAAATTAAAATTAAAGGATATGAGCATTAAGTTCTTGACAACATGAAAGATTGAAGTTTTAAGTTTAAATAGGAAAATCGAGTAGTTGAAGGCAATCATAGGTTAAAATTAGACTCCAAGAATGCTAAAAGAGAGAGTTTAGATAAATTGGGATAATTTAGCGGAAGAGATCAGCACCTTTTTTAAGTAATACAAAAAGAAAAATGTAATAAAAATAAAACATTTAAAAAACAAAGTAATAAAAACTTAAAATGCCGAAATAATGTCACGACTAGAAAAAAATATACATACAATTTTAAATTCACGTAGCAACTGATTGCTCATCCGCTGGTCGCTTTAGACCTCGAATTGTAAGATCATAGACAACTTGTTCAGCCCTCTGAACATCATATTTCAGTGCGTCATATCTTCGACGCAGTCCATCATTTTTTAAATTTAGCAAGCGAAATTTTGCATCGAGATCATAGAGAAAATCAGCAATCTGGAAATGAAAAATGCGAAATTTAAACCTTTACAAAACACAAAATATATGAATGAAAGCTTTCTCTTTGAAAACTTTTAGGAAAAAATGCTTCTAATTTTGGAATTTTTTTGATATCATGAAAGCAAACAAAAAAAATACTTCCTTTTCTTTTCTATCGATGTTCTTCTCATCTGACTGCTATACTTATGAATGTTTCATACTCTAATTTTGGAATTTTTTTGAAATGATATCATGAAAGCAAACAAAGAATATACTGCCTTTTCTTTTCTATCGATGTTCTTCTCATCTGACTGCTATACTTATGAATGTTTCATACAGAAGTCCAATTAAGCACAAACCACATATACTATGATCTTAAAAGACCTTCCTTTTTTCCCATAACCCACAGTAAGGCTGATCAGAGGTAGCGAATAGGCATATGATAAGTGTACAAATCGTTTGATTAAAAATAAAAAATTAAAATGAAAAATAAAAATCGACGTAGATGACCTTAAAGGGTAATACGTTATTACCCACAACAACAGCATTAATAGAAAATCGTGACAGTTCACTAGCAAGTTGAAGTAAACCAAATAAATAGTCCTCGACGTCCAGATGAAAACCACTTGCTGGATCAACTTTGACTGAAAATATATTTGTTCTAATCATAAAGGCACAAACGTCATGCAAACACAAAAATCTTTCTTTACAAAGAAAATCCTAGATAGTTAAATGATCTTTCCATTTAACAGATTTTCTAGAAAATATCATACTATTCAAGATTTCAGCAACTTTTTCGCGGTTTAACAAAATTCCGTGTTGAAGAAAATGAGCATAAGTCACAACAAAGCATAGTTTTTGGATAATAAAACGGAAATTGTCGAAATATCTGAAAAAGAAAAAAGTAGATTATAGATGAGAACTATGAAGAACAAATTCAAAAAAAAATCGTAATTATTAATTTGAGCTCTACTACTTCTCATAATAGATAAAATATGGAATTATTTATCTGAACTACAAGAAAAATTATGAAGATAAAAATATCAGAGCACTTGTACAGAGCTGCAAATATTTCTGTGATTAAGATAACTGTAAAAGTGAATTTTATAAAAACTTCATCATAGACGAATCATCATGAAATAAGCTCTTTTAACTTTTTTAGCCAATGAGAGTATTTTCCCATAATTCAAATCAAACAGACAATACACTAAATTTATCAGACAAAAATTTATCTGAAGTTAAATAATCTGATGTCTTATCAAGCAAATCACCAAATCTAAGATTGATATGACTGAGACTTTTAATAGAACTCAAGTGACAAAAGTAACTGTACAAGATGGATGCATGAATGCTAAAATGCTCAGAAAAGCTGACAAAAAGTTGATGACAGAACTTATTCGACAATAAAAATATCAATGATCAATCCCCTCAACTTGCTTAGAACTTTCCGTAATATGTTCCATTATGTATGCATATTATTTGAAAACTGACAATGTTGTACTTTATATCCTAATAAGTTTTCCCAGACGTACCGATAATATGATACAGGAGATATCAGAGCAGCAAGCTTTACCAAATACTTTTGCACGTCATTACGTAGAATATTTCCTACTTCCTTTAGACATGCTTCTGCAAATAAATATGAATAATAGATGATTTTATCAATTTTTAAATCAGATAAGAGAGAGAGACTTAACTATTCCACAATGACCGGTTGATCCAGCGGAAAAGGATCACTACAACTTTGTTAATACAACATACCTTGTCCATCCTTGAATGTATGTGTTTTCTGCAACAAAGCAACGATTTTCGATATCCAATACTCCATTTCATGTACTGTTTCCGCTATATTCTTTAAGTATTTTAGGGAAATTTACATGCTTTTTCATTCTCTTAAGCAGTAAAAGTGAGTAAAAAAACAACAGAAACAATTCTACTTCCTTTCTTCTGAAATTCGGACAGCATAAGCTCAACAAAAATTATTAATCTCTTCATGTTATCCTAAGCTATTGTTATCAATGCTAGCATGGATAATAATGTTCACGCAAAGAATAAAATTTATATAAGATAGATAGAAGAAATGAAACTTACATCTTTCAAAATACGCTCTTTTTCGACTAATTCCCTGAACGTTTCAAACATGGCATCAAGCGGATTCGCTACGTTCGACGATACTGCCATATCTACCATTTCTAAAGTAATCAATTAGACAAATATTCTAAAACATATAACATAATAGTTCAATTGTACACGCATTAAAGAACTTATTAAACACAGCTTGCTAACCAGTAAGCGTTACTACCAGTTGGATACTCTTAATCTCAAAGCCTTTATAGATTATGTCTTCGAATAATGGAAATATTGTAGAAAGGTAAGAAAACAATCATGAAATAAATCTTCGTCATAAATGTATTAACTTAATATAAAAAATCAATCACTTTTTCAACAAAATTTAAGTTGAATTAAATGAAAGCAAATTTTAAATTTAAAAATAAAATTTAAGTTGAACTTTAAGCAACGATAATATAATTATACCATAAATTCGAAAATCTAAACCAATAACTTTTCAATTTCCCTTCTCTCATAACAATTACTTTTATTACTTACTCAATATTTTCTATTAACTTATTATACTTCTTTTATTCTCTACAATCGTCATATCTTTATTTATTATCAATAATTATCATTAAGCTCTCTAAATCTTAACAAATTATATTTTTCTTGCAAAATTTAGCCCTACAAAATGAACATTTTCCATTGGCTAACTCTACCTTATACACTTTTCCTTTTTATTATTAACCTTTCAATCCCCTCATTTCACACAGTATTACTTGGAGTGACTGCAATACCATGCAAACCGAACATAGCAAAGTAGCATAGTTCTCATAAGAAGCATGATGTGAAAACTGAAATCTCAAAATAGCAAATTTCACATCCGTTCCATGAATGATTTCCTTTTTTGCCTGATGAAATTGATTCCGGTTATTTCTTTCCTATAGTTTATATAAGGAAAACTATCCCATCATAAAGCTTCAGTCCAAGAACGGTTTATCGCACGTTTTGCCGGATGATAATATCTGATAAACATCAATGATCCAATCAATCAAACTGTTAATATTTTCCATGAAATTCAATCAAACTATTAATATAAACTACGTATTTATCTTGAAAATTAAGAATTCACTATTTTGATAATAGCACTATAGTTGATTGATTATCATTATTATCATCATTAGCTAAAATTATCATCATTAATGCTAATATTCTAAAGAACTTTTCTGTATAACTTAATTCCTGCACATCATTTACTGCATAAAGTGGCACGGTCTGTTGCTTGATACCTGATATCTGTATTAAAATCTTACCCATCTCTTATCCTTTTTAAATCAGTACAAGTACCATATCTCTATACTCAGTGTGAACTTTAATTTCATCATATAAATTATGATTATATGTTATTGATATAAAAGAACATTGATATAAAATATTCTAATGAACTGCAATTCCTCTTTCAGCTTTAAAACTATCAATAAGCAAGAAAAAGGAAAGTTGAAATCATTGAAATATCAATCAGTTGAAAAAATTTATATCGTTGTTTTTTTCTTTTCACTTAATTCTATGTTATATTAGAATTTTATTATGAGAAAAAATCGAATATTAAAATTAAAATGCGATTTACAATGAATTGCTATTGGATTAAAATAGTTAAATGTAAGCTTATTAGCTTTATCATTTCATCAATTTCACTTTATATCATGCAGAATAAATACTTAAAAATATATTCAAAAGCAGTAAATTGATAATTTGATGCTATTCAAAGTATCTTCTCTCTCTCTCTCTCTCTCTCCCTTCTATTCTAAATAACTCTTCTACATTAAAAATTAATTAGAAGTGCTATGCAATAATGATTAGATAAGAAAAGGAAAAAGTAAAACTATCATTCTTAAATCTTTCTTTTTTTCTTTTCCTCTCTATTTTATGTTTTTTATCAATTTTTATTACTCCACACCTCTATTTCATCTTTTCTTTTTTCATCGAAATTTCAATATATGAGAACTTTTAGTTCATGTTTGAATGTTAAATTAATCATTATTATCATTATACGATGATATTAATCATTATTAATAATGTAATACCATATGTCCCAAAGATTACAGTATGAAGCTTAATTCCATAAATTTCTACCGTACTACGCGATACAGTATGTCAGAAAAAAATGCAAAAATATTTGCAATCGAATGTAGAAATTTCAGTTTTGATTAAATGAAAAGTTTGATGGATTTTTAATGCATCCATTACATTTCATATTTAAGCTTTTAGCTATTTCTCACTAAATCTACACGAATATCGACATATTTATTCAATGAAGTATGAAAATGAACTTTATTTCATATTACACTTTGTGATATATGATATGATTTTGTCAATTTTATTTTGTGATATAATCACTGCTTGTATGATAAATTCACAATTGTATTCAATTGAAATTGATAAATTTGCCTATTTTTTCCTGGCTCCATCACTACTTCATACTTACTTCCTTCCTACCTAATCATTAGCTTTGACAAGCATTATATTTCTCGAGAATTAAATTTCCATCCTATATTGCTCATATTTATTCCTATTTCAATTCCAATTCATTTAAAATCCTTCCTTGCTCTTTATCTTAGAAGGAAATTTTAAAAAAAAAAGATATAAATGATAAGAGGGAATGAAGATGGGAAATTTTATTTTTTTCAAATAAAATATACATAAAAAGGAAGTGAGGGGAAAGAGGGAGAAGAATAGAGAAAGTTGTCATGAGAAACTCTAATTTAATATTCTTTTCTTTTTTTTTTTTGCCTTAAGGGGAAAAAAGATACTTTAGCATCAGTATGATTTATATAAGTAAGCACACTAGTAATGATTAGTTTGCCGCAAATTTTATCAGTGCTTTCTTTTTGTTTTATATTTTTTCATTTATTAATGTTTAAAGCTTATTATTGATATTTAAAATTAATTTACTTTTACTTTTAAACTATGCAAAGTTTGAAATTTAAGATCGAAAAATTAAATATTTCTTTCCTTTTTTGCTTTCATTAATTTTGTATTAAATCATAATCATATTAATGAATGAGAAGCTTATTTAATAATACAAAAGAAATGAGAGTGGAATTCATTCTTCTTCGCTTTTTCTTCTTTATTTCATTAATTTATAAGAAATTGTATTTGAAAATTTTTAATTGAAATATTTAAAATATTTATTCGTATGATTAGCAAATTCGATTAAAATTTTACAACTTTATCATTATGTAACATTATCTGTTATCAATATATCCATGTCTTATATCTGTTATCAATATATCCATGTCTTATATCTGTTATCAATATATCCATGTCTTATTAAAATAATTCAATCTTATCATTATCCAATATCACTATATAATCTATCAATATACTGATTCCATGTCTTATTCACTCAGTTATTCGATTAAAATTATTCAATTTTATCATTGTATAATATTACTTGTTATCAATATATTCATTCCATGCCTTATTCACTTATTTATTCAGTTATTCAATTCCAATAGTTCCATTCTTCTACAGTACTAGAAATAAATTTTAGGTGAAAAAAAAAACCAACAAGCAAAATCAATCATTTGAAGCAGAACAAAAGGAAACAAAATTTTTGCATTGATTTTAATCTTCACAAAAAAAAGGAAAATAGTTTCAAACATGAATCAAATCTCTGCACTCCAAATATTTCAATCTCTCAAAAAAAAAAGAAAGAAAACTTTTAACTTTTTAATTTCTAATCTTCATATTACAATTCTCCCTCCCTCTCTCCCTTTGTTAAAAAGAGACTACTTTATCGCAGTAGCTATCTAATTGATTCGTCTGAAAGTAAGCATTTTTACAATTCCTTTTATCCATCATATATCCTTTAGTCCTAAATTCATCTCTCTCTCTCTCTCTCTCTTTTTCACCACTTCCTAACAGTATTATTTTTTCTTGTAAAAATTTAAAAATATTTGATTGATAAAATTTTTTAGTAAAATTTAAAAGTAAAAGTATAAGGAATAGAATGGTTGAATATTATCATAGTGATATTAATCATGATCAACTTCTCTTCTTTGTTCATTCTCTTTTTGCTCGTTGATTAAATGAACTAGAATGAATGAGTTTAAATGAACTTGAAATATTTATTCATATTGGAATTTTATAGAAGGATGAAAAAGGTATGCTTAATATTTTACGGTTGTTAAGGTTTTTTTTTTTTTGTTATTTAATGACATCATTAAATAGAGAAATCTCGATCGAATTATTCGAGTATGACATTTGACGAGAAATATTTAAAAAAAAAAAAAGAATGAATGAATATCCTTTAGCTTTAACTCTTTTTCTCCTTTTATTCGTATTTCTAAAGAATAAAATTGGAATTGAATAGTTATTCCGGAATAGAATAATGACTTAAAGTAAAAGTATAAAGTATGAAAGTGAAAAACAGAATATAATAAGCTAAAAAACATTATGGAATATTTCAATTGATATTATTCTCGATGCTATTCAACCCATAAAAACTTTTAGATTATTATTCAACTTTAATATACTTGTTTAATATACTGTGTTAACTTTAATATATTTAGAATATTTAGCATATTACTTTAGTATACTTGATAATCATCTCTAATGATTATTCGCAAAACAACTCTATAAAGTTAAAAATTAAAGTTATATTAATTATGGGTTAATTTTAGCATGATATCATAAAATTATGATTTGCTCATTACTTTAATCATTATACAATCATTTATTATTATCATTTATAATCATTGCTCCTTTCTTTATCTCTCTTATCTTTTATTATGATTTGCGCATTACTTTAATCATTATATAATCATTTATTATTATCATTTATAATCATTGCTATTGTTACATTTAAAAATTCTATGGTTACATTTAAAAAATTGGATAACACTGCACTTACTATTCTTCAACTACTTATTCTTGTTATTATTATTAATAATTATCATCGTTATCATTGTTTATTAATTATTATTAAGTATTAATTATCATCATTTTATTGCTATCATTATTTATTATTGTTATTAATTTCATTATCATTATTTATTAATTGTTATTATCTGTTTATTAATCATTATTAATTATTACTTGGTTATTAATTATCATCATTTATTTATTTATTATTATCATTATTATCATTATCATTATTTATTAATTATTATTATCGATATTATTATAGTTGTTATTATATTGTCATTATTAGTTATTATTTTTATTACTATTTTTGATGATAATAATTATTATTGTTGTTAGTATTGTTTCTGTTACTGTTATTATTATCATTATTAATTTTCTTATCAGTATTAACATTACAAATATGTGATCAGACTCTTATCAGAGACTCTTATCAGCAACGATCTCCTATTGGCATTTGGAGAAACAAAATTATTATCATTACTGTTACTAATAACCCAAATGACTGTTCATAAATTGCTCTTTTTTTAAAAAGGAAAAAGTTTCTGAATCAAAAAATGCCAAATCATTTTTATCATTATCATTTAATTATAGAATTATTTTCGGAGATACCTTTCCTGAAAGGAAAAAAAGAAAACTATTTTAGTGTTTGATAATTTTGATTAATTGATTCTATCAATATTTTTAATTAGCATTGATAAACTTACCTTTGTAATTAATTAATTGTAATTAAACATATTGATAGCAAAAAATTAAACTTTGTGCTTAATTTAATAAAATCTTCCAAATATATGCAGTATCATTCGTTGATAACGAACGAAAAAGATTATTGCTATTTAGCATGATTGATAAGATATAATGATAAGAGAATGAGCACAGATAATTAATGAAGATAATTAATATTCTCAGGTATTCATGCCATGTTCAGCTAATTATCTTATCATTCTTTTTTTTTCCACATTTATCATATCAGTTTTCCAATATTCATTCCTAGAATTTTAATTAATTAGCAATAATTGCTAATTAATTATTTTTCATTCTTCTAAACAAAAGATTTGATAATATCATATGTTGAAATATTATTTAAACTTTTTGATTAAATAAATAAAAACAATTTGTTGAAAATAGTAATAACCTGGTTAAGCCAGGTTACTAATATATTCATATATCTCTCTAAATATTCAAATCATCCATTTCAACTGATTAAACTTTGCTAATCTCTTATCATTTTTTAATTAAATGGAAAGAAAAAATTGGAAGATATATCATTTCTCATACAAATGTAATCAATCAATAATTCATTCAAGTATAATCAGTAATTCATTCAAAGTAAAATTTTCATTGAAATCATGGAATTATGCTAATTTTTTTTTTGAAGAAAGCTTCTTTTTTCTGAAAGTAAAAAAAAAGTTAAGTCGTTAAAAAAGAAGTTTATGATTTTAATAAATATCTTAAATAAAGAATTCATTAAACTAAAATAATGAATAGATATTTAAATAAAAAACTCATTAAGTTAAAACTTTTAAAAGATGCCTCAAAAAGAAAGTGTAAACGAAGCGGAAGTGAAATAAAATAAAAAATAAAAGGTAATATAGGTATGAAAAAAAAAAAGATTATTTTTAAGCGTGAAGAATTTAACATCGATTATTATAGGTAGGTATAAAATACATTTATTTTTTAGAAGTCTAGCAAATAAACTAGGCTCTTTTCTTTCTTTCTCCCTCCAATATCTTCTTGGCTTTTTCTAATTGATAGATATTATAAAGAGATACAGAGAGAGAGAGAGAGAGAGAGGGAAAGAGAGAGAGAGATAGATAAGGAATAAAACGATACATATACATTTAAATTTCAATCTTTTTTCCGCTTCATTGCTATTTTTCTTTATTTCCTCTTTTATCCATATCTTAATTTTTCCTTCCTTTCTTTTTTCATCTCAGATGTTAAATTTTATCTTTTGAATAAAATTAAAAAAAAAAAAGTTTGACCTTTTAATTCTTATCTTTAGCTTATCATTAATATTTTCTTTGCTCCTCTATTCAATTTGAGATAATTATAAAGTATTTTGATATGATAATTGATAATTCATGAAATTATCAGTGAATAATACTTATAGATTATTACTAATAATAGGCTTTTTTCATTTTTACATTCCGAAATATCAATTATCAAATTCAAATTCAAATATCAAAATCAAAATCAAATTATCAGTGAGATATTTGCATGAATAGTTAGTTATACAACGAATATCTAATCTTCAAATTTATAACTTTTTTTTTTTATCATACCTGTTTAACAATATAAACTTCATAAACAACTTATCAATGTATAACATTAAAATGCAGAAGACATTCAATATTTTAGAATGCTTCCTGAAGCGTTAAAAAAACTTTTTTAAAATATTTCAAAATATTGATTTTTAAAACCTGGAATTGAATGATTGATCGAGAAGAAACCGAAAATTTTTTAAATATTTTGAAATATTTATTTTTAAATACTCAATGATATATTTGGATAGGAAATCAGATGAAATGTTTGATCACGAACAAATAGAAAACCTTTTTAAAATATCGCAAGATCTTGACTTTTAAATTCTCAATAATCAATTTGGAAAGGAAATTAGATTGGATGTTTGATGGAGAGGGAAAATTTAATCAGTAATTTTTTATATTCTATTTTATTTTTTTTTGTATTTTATATTATCTCTTATTTCTTCCCAGCTGCTACCATCGAAATGTATTTTATTTCAGGATAAATCAATCGCAAGTTTATTCTTTTCTCTCAATCGATATTTCTATCTTTTATCATAAGTAGAATGGAAGAATGATTTGGATAATTTTAGATCACATAAAACATATATATATATTCTAAGTGAAAACCTGAAATAACACTAATAATTCAGACATATCAGTGAAGATTCATAGTACGCTTAATTAATTAATTCATTTAAATAATATAGAAATTTAAATTATCAAAAAATTCTTTTGCTAATAATTTTTATGAACAATTTCAATTTGCTATATTTAGCAAATTATCGAAAAGGTAATATCTTGGAATTAAAGTTTAAAAGAAAAAATTATTTTTTAATCTAATCATCTTATTGATTGATAAGTTCTCTCTGAAATTATTTCGACCTAAATGTGATCAGTTAATATTTTTTAGCAAAGTATGAGTAGTAATAATGAATATATCATCTTAACTGATAAGTTAATAATATTTTTTAACTTAACTTCTACTTATCAGTCATTTAACTTAAATTTAACTTATCAGTTGCGAATATATCGAAATTTTTGAAATAGTTCTTAAAGGTGTGTGAATATCAAGAATTAATAATTTTTTATTGAAATGAAAAATTTTATTATTTCCTCTCTCTTTGCATTCCAATATACATAAATTTAATTTGCTTGATCTTTTCTCGAGGAATTAAGCAATACTTACTTTATCATATTTAAAATTTTATCATTAATGGAAACAATTTATAAAAGTTTTTAAATGCATTGCTTAATCTTTAATTCGTATCTATTTAAATTGAAATTAGCATTAAATTTTCAGTTCAAAATATAAAATTAAACTAAGGGATTATTCAAATGAGGAAGTAAATAAGCTGAAACTAAATGAATATTTAAAATTAAATCGAAAATTAGCATTAAACATGAAAAAGCAAGAAAGTATCATCAAATTCTTGTTTTTCTGATATTGATTTTCTTTTCTAATAAATGCTTTTCCTAAAATTCATCCATTTGAAATTCATTCATCATTTTTATTATCAGTACAAATGATATTAAAAAAAAGTTATCATTTAAAAAAGTTATCACTTTAAGAAACTGTTCGATAATATGTTTTCATAGGTGGAATGATATGATAACTCGATTACTTGTAAATAAATAATTTTGTTAAAATTAAAAAATAAGTAACATGGAAGTATTTATCATTTTGTGCACAACAATAAAATGAATAAATTGAACTCACCATCAAAAAATCATGAATAAATTTCAATAAATAGGTTAAAATGATCATTGGGCATTGATAATTGATAATTGATAACTGATATTGTTATTTTTGATATTGCTAAACTTTTTCATGATTTCTTTCCGTATTTCTATAAAACTTATTTAAAAACTTTTATACAAAATCCTTTTTTCTCCACTAATTCGACAAATATCATTAAGCTTTTCTGATAATTTCATTAAAATGATAAACTGATAAAATCACTATTACTGCTTGATGTAAATAATTCAATTTCATCTTATTTTGATCTGAGTTTCAAACTTTTATATTTTATAAAATTTCGAAATTTATTTGAACGTTCATTTTTTATCATAATATCTAAGGGAGTAATATATTCATTATAGAAGGAGACATTAAAGCTAATTTGAATATTCCACAGATTAAGCTATAATTTTATAAATTGAAAAGTATAATTGAAATTTAATTTTTAAAAAATATATATTTCATATAATTTGATCATATATTTTATTTTTATGCATTATTTAGTAATTGGGAAAAATCGTACTAAATTTAAAGAGATTAAATTTAAAGTTTAAAGTACGGAGCTTATTTTTATTCATCATAAATACTAATTTCACAATCATATTTTCATTAGTACGTAATTATGGAATAGTTGGTTGCATGATTGATTGCACTGTAAAAATTTTTACTTAATAATTAAAATTTAATTCTAAAACAAAAGTAAGCTTAAGATAATAATATACTTGAAATATTGGACAAAAATTTTTCCATGAATTATCAGTTAAATTACAAATAATTGAAAATATATAATTAAAAGTATTTGAAAGAGTAATTTAATTCTGTCATGATTCATCATAATTTCGATAAATTCAATATCATAATCAATATCACTTATCAATTTTCACTTGCATCAATCATAATTTCAATAAATTCAATATCATAATCATTATCACTTATCAATTTTCACTCTTTTATATATTTGATAAGGAATATTTCAGTAAAATTTTGCAGATATATGTTTAAATTATATTTGAAAATAAAATTGATAAAAAAGGTTATGTTGAAAAAAACAACCTGATATTGTTAATTACATCGTTGTCAAAAACAGATAAACTTTTACTCATTTTATTCAGTTAATTTATTCAAAGTTTTTAAAAAATTTAATTTAAAGTTTTAAATTAAAAAAAAAGTTAGGATTTTCAGTAATGTTTCGAGTAATAATTAACAAAAAATTCCTATGATTGCTATGGTTTCTGATTTGAAGAAAATGTTGATACCATTGCTATTATCAATGATAAGTTTTACAATATCACTGCTTGGAATACTCTTATTAGCTATCGGTTATGATTTAAATTATTCAAACGATTGCATTTCTAAGTTTTGGTTTTACTGGTTTAATCATTTCAATGATTTTTTGGACAATACAATCTAAATTACTAATGAAATGGCCGAAATGTTTGAAACGTTTATTTGGTCGACAACGACGTTTTGATAAATGCAATAATACGGAAGTGCTAGATCGTGATAAAGCTGAAATGATTATGAGAAATATTCGCGGTATTCCATATTTAATTCAGGTTATTATTTATATTTTAATCAATAACAAGATATAATGATTATGATGAAGATTATGAGAATACAGTGATTATCATGATTAATGATGAAGATATAATGATTATCTATTAGTAACTAGTTGAAATTTGAAATTGTAATTTCTTTAATCTGATAATATTTTTAATTATTCATGATAAAATACCGTATTTCTAATTTTAGGCTATTCAATACAGTATGGAAACAACATACTATACAGCAATGATGGCTCAAAAGAATAACGGTAGCATACCGACAACTTCTGTTATACATACTGCTCCCAAATGTATTAGTGTTATCGATTCTGATCATGAAGATTGCTGTTCCGGTTATTCGTTTTCCCGATTAATCAATTCTAAAATTATAAATGCTACTCTGATAATTTCATATGAATCATCGATTACTTATCATATTCATCTTTTTCAATAGAGTAACTGATAAGGACAAAAGGATATATTTATTAATTAAGCTTAATTATTAAGCTTATATCTATTTCAATTTTCATTAGCCTTCAATTCTCACTACTCATTCCTACTAATTTGTAACCTGTTTTCCTTTTTCTACCTTTTTACCTTTTCGCTACTCTGATAATTTCATATGAATCATCGATTACTTATCACATTTATCTTTTTCGATTCAATAATTTAAAAAGGAAATAGGATATACTTATTAAGCTTTATCTATTTCAATTCTCACTAGCCGTAATTTATAACCTGTTTTACCTGCTTTACCTCTCCACCTTCTTACCTTTTTACTTTTTTACTTCCTTTTGTTTAGCATTTTTCCGTTTTTCTCTTTTTCATTTCATTCGTTCATTTTTATGATTAAATTAAAATTAAATTGTAAAGCTTATATGAAAATTATTATCATTTTGTTTTGTGCACAATATTTCTGAGTTTCTTTTTTGACGTAACATTATGTTATTGTTTTTATTTTTTAATTTATTCAAAAATTTCGAGGATTTCTTTAGAGCAATAAATAAAATTGATTTTTAATCAATCAATCAATCAATCAATCAATTAGTAAATGAAGTTTTTTTTAATTCCTTAATATTTGATCAAATATTTTCTATATATCGATTAGATTTCTCCTAAAATAGTACAGGTGATTTGTTTCAATTTCTGATGAATTTATTTTTTATAATTTAAAATTTAATAATTTAATCTAAGATTGATAGTTTGATTTTAGATTAATTAATAATTTATAATTTAAGATTTACAATTTAAGATTAATATGAGAGCCGAAAATTAAAGTTTTTATTTTTGATTTAAAGGTTCGGAAGCGATGATATCAAAAGAGCAATCAGCAGTTCGTGTAGTTGAAACAATCGAAGAATGGATCCCAAGCGGATCATCATCTTGGAATAACACCCAATTAAGGCTATCGATAAAAAGCAATCCTGAAACTGGAATTAATGTTAGCCTTTCATCTTTCCATTCCTCAAATTCTAAATTATATTTCGCATAGAATTAATTTCATATCATCAGAAACAGATTTATGGATGTTTCATGACTATTTGAATTGCTTTTTTTTTTAAATCTTGATATTTCTTTATAATGTTCCCAAAATTACTACCATAATCTCATTTACTTGAAATTCATCTTGTGAATTTCAGGTTTTTCCATATACTGAAGTAATACCACCACCAAGTACTGATCCAGTCTTAGAACTGGTTGAAACACCTGGAGAAATTGCACCAGAAGATGAAGAAAAAAGGATTTCTCTAAAAAAGTTAGCTTAAAAATATTTACAGTAAATGTTTTTTGAAGTTAAAGAGGATTTTTTCATTTTGCTTTTAATAATTACCATTTTATTTATTAAAATTATACTTTCTGAGTTTTTTCATGGGGTAGTTCTTTTTTATTGTCAATTCTACTTTTTGGTAATAATTCAAAAGAAAAAATGCGAAAGAAAATGATATCGCTTATAAGTGGCTCTCTTTTTAATTGAATTAGAATTAAAATAAATAATTATTTAAGTAATTTGAATAGTGAAATCAAAAATTTCAATGTCTTCTATAATATAAATCTATCTGTAGTATCTGATCATACTGTATGACAAATACTGTATGATAAATACAGTATAATGCTATTACATTTGAATAACTGCATATTTTTAGGAATGAATTGAAAACGAATTTTCAATTGCGTTGTATGGCAATGAGTAGTGATTTTTTACATAAATTTAGTGAAACATTTCGAACTTTTCCGCACTGATTATAAATTTTGTTATATACTTTATTACTAAGCTAATTGTTTCACTTTGGCGATCTTTCATTGTTCACTATTTGATGACAAATTATCGGACCTCAATAATTCAGATTTTTCATTATCATTATATGTTGTCCAATCCAGGATTGGCTAATTTTATACAATGTTCCATATATTATTATAATTATCAATAAAACAATTATTTCCTATCTTACTGATAATCACAATGATATATGAGATATTTTATAAAGTAAATCAATCGTTTGAGAAAATTGATCAAATTAATATGAAATAAAATTGATTAGATTATGTCAAATTTCTTTGCTTTAATTCATTTTCTCGAACAAGTAATATCATTATTTTATCACAAATTAAATATTATCTATCAATCAATCAAATTTATAATTTGATTCGCTTCAATTCAAATTTTACAATAGTTTAATCATTTCGTTTCTTAGAAAATAATAAAATCTTAGACAAAAAAATTTTAAATTTGGTTGATAAAAGTTATCGTATTAAAAAAATTTCAATAAAAAAAGGAAAAAAAGAGAAAAAAAGTTGACTAGATGATATGTACTATAGCTTACAGTAATTAAACGAGATAATAAGAAAAGAGATACTATGAAAAAAGTTGTTGTTTTTCATAGCTTATCATTTTCTTCCTTTTTGATCTTTTTTTCCTATGTATTTTTATTCATTTTTCCTTTTCAAATTTTTTTCTTGTACGATCAATTGCAATTTTTCCTTTAATATCGTCATTTTTACCGATAGGTGGTAACGTTGCCTTGTACAAAAGTTGCATGTATGTTTTGTTGTTGAAATGGATAAATATATGAAGGTTAATAAAAGTTATGATATCAAGGAAAGTTATTCCCTAATACAGTTTACTATTATGATAAAGCAATATCTATTTATGATATCATCAATTTTAGTGAAAGAAACTTAGTACTTGTTAGCTATCAAATCTGTTTATAATGAAACTATATTTTTCGCCTTATTGATAAATGACAATGTAAACTGCGATAACAATTTTGACTACCAATTTGATAATTTTTCACCAGTCATTTCAATTTTCCTAATTCTTTGATATCATCAAGCGGTTTTAATTTTAAAACAAAAAAAAGAATGATTACACTGCAAAAAAATTTCTGCGATCCAATTTGAATTCAGAATCGTTCAATCAATCAATTTATTGCTATTAAATGCAACATTTAACATGCATTAAGTATTTTTAAAATTATTAAAAAATATAATCAATTATTAATCAAATATTAAAAAATGACAGAAAGAAAATTTAAACTACCAGAAGTGACAAATAATTTTTGGTTGATAAAGCATTGATACTGTTCAGTTTATCCTTCAATTACCAATTATTATATTTTGATGCATTTCATTGAATTTAATACAATCATTTCCATCTACAGAACACAGACTACAGAATACAACTACAGAATACAGTATTTAATTTTGTAATTTCACTCTTTGAAATGAACTTTGAATAGAATTATTTGTCTGAATTTTTAATTTCTATTATTATAAGTACTGTAATAATTTTTTTTCCTTTTTAATACATTTTTTTACAAGTACTGTAATAGTTTTTTTCAACAGTTTTTCGTAATTTTCTTCAACAGTTTTTTCTTCGTGTTTGAAACAATTTTGAAAATTCCATTCTTTTTTTTCCACAGTAATTTCACGAGATATTAATTTGCTGTTCTTCCGAGATATTTTTTTTGCAGAATTCGGAGTTTTTCTTCGTTATTGCTACTCGAAAAAATACTGTAACTACAAAAAAAAAAGAAAGAAAGGAACTAAATGAAGTTAAAATTGTTGGTTTAAATAAAAAAATTTTTTAATTTCATTCAAAAAAATTCAATTAAGCTATTTTTCAGTATATTATTTGCAAGTAATTCATTGCAAAAAAAACTTTTTATCATCAAACAATAAATGCAAAAAGATGAAAAGCACAGAATTAAAGAGAAAGAGCAAATTTTATTTTTAAAAATGGTTTTTGCAGATGGCAATGAAGAAGAAAGATGTGGCGATTGGGAAATGAAGATTGGTTGGCAGTTTGAGTGGAAAAAAAAATTGGAATAAATTATAGTTTTTTTTTCAGGAAAATTCAACTGGAAAATTGGAAAATGAAATAAAGAATGGTTTTTCAGGAAAATTCAACTGGAAAATTGGAAAATGAAATAAAGAATGCAAAATATGCAAAGAAAAAAATCTGTTTAAGATGGAAAAATTTCCGAAAATTATTCTGAAATTATGAATTCTAATCATTTCTACTAAAAATTGTTTACCATAAAATGGGACGAAAAAAATACAAGAATATGAAAGGAGGACAATTTGAAAAAGTGAAAGATGCATGGCTAGTAAGATTAACTGATTGAATTATTTGAGATAAATGACGAATGATAACAATGATAATAATACTTTTGAAATTTAATGATTGAAATAAAAAAATTGTTTGAATTAAATAAGACAAAATTAATTGGAATAGAAACAAAGTTAATAGCTGCTTGCATAAGTTAACATTAATTTCACACTTTTAATTTTTACATTCTGCTGGTAGTAAACAGTCCATCTCTTCCTGTGCAATACCGCTACATATGCAATCAGTTCCACCTAGACAATTCCTGAAATGATAATTAAAAGAAGATTAGTTTGGGGTTTAATCTTATGATTTATTATTAATTCGAAAATTTCAAAGTTCAAAGTTCAAAGAAAATTTTAACACTATAAACTATTCTTGTTTTTTCCAGTAAGGTACAATTATTCCAGGTTATATAATGAAAAACATGAAATATAAAAGAAGAAATCTGATACGGATGAGAAATTGACCTGTATCGACGTTTGACATGATGATGACAGGTTTTATCACATGTCGACCATTGATACCATTCAGCCCACTGACATCTAATTTCGATAAAGATACCAGGTGAGATAGAGTAACCAGAAGATGTAAGAAAGTAACCGGGAGCACTCGGTAGAGGTGCATAACCAGAACTGCTTGATGATGGAAGATAACCAGGAACACTTGCTGGAGCAATATAGCCAGGAGCACTTGGTGTAACACCATAATCTGATGTACCCGGTGGAAAAGCATAACTAGGAATTCCTGTTATAACACCATAACCGGATGTAGGAGATGCAGAAAAGTAATCAGGAGCACTTGATGGAGGAATGTAACCACCAACAATACTTGGTGCAACAGTATAATCTGGCGTACCAGGTACCAAAACGTAACCAGAAGGAGTTACTGCCGGAGCGTAACTAGATGTAACAGACGAAGGAACATGAGCGGATGTAGGTGTAATAGATGTAGGAGGATATACACTAGGTACAGGAACATAACCAGGTGGACAAACTCCACCTGGACCAGGCATAATAGCAGTACCAGGTGTATAATAAGGTACAGTTGGAAGAATACATATCGTTGTATAGGAAACTGTTGGACAAGCTAACTGTTCAATACAACTCTTATCCTCACGTGAATCACCGTAACAATGACCAGTACAACTGGAATCATCCTGTTCTGCAAATAAACAAAATAAATAATTAATTGAATCGATGTACAGTATCAGCAGAAAATTGATTTACAGTACGCTTAGTTGGTATACTGTGTGACTGTCTGATTGATTACGGTTACTGTTATTGTAATATTTCATAAGAATAAAATACAATACCATAGCCAAGTCTCAAACACATTTTTGTTCGTGAACTACGACCTGTACCACATCGATGACTACATGGTGTCCAACTTGTCCAAGCTGTCCACTCACAACATAATCGTTCTAAACATACCGCACTTTCCTTAAAATTTCATACATAAATTAAAAACAAATAAAGAAAGTATTAATAGCAAAAGAAAAAATATTTTCATATCTTTATATCATAATATTAACTTTGATATTTATCGATTTATTTTACCTTCGCATACTTTACCTTCTCATACTTTATCTTCTCATATTGATTAATTTATATAATAAAATACTCAGTTATCATCGTGAATTCTGAAGATTTAAAATTCAACTGATTATTTTATGCTTATATTGATCGAAGCTATCGGTTGAAATTAAATATTATTTCATATCGCACATATATTCATTAATTTTTTCATGACGATGAAAAAATAAAAGCATGTACATTGTCAAGAATTTAACAGAATTTAATTTAACTCAAAATGAGAACAAAGGTAACAATAATATTGACAAGTCAGTTGAAGCTAAACTTAAAAGGTCAATTAAAATCATTCTTAATCACTAATGAATAGATAAATGATTTTGTATAGGAAAAGCAAGGAAGCTAAATCTCATAAATATCTGAATCAACTAGTAAATACATAAATTGAATTGATTTATTAGATTGAAGTACCTTAGTACTTTATCTAACATCTAAATGCATCCAAATTTTAAAGTGTTCAAAATTTTAAAGAACGAAATTTTAAAGTACAAAAGTTTTAAAGAGAATTTTAAAGTGCAAATGTACTTATCTAGTAATCTATGCTAATGCATTGTTACTTTTGAAAGTCAATATAATAATAACTTTTGATTTAATTATAACTCGAACAGAAACAGTAAAAACAATCTCTTACCGACTTTTCACCTTTACAACTATCAGCTGATCCAATCTCAGAGGAACATTCTCGATGTCTTATTCGTTTACCAATTCCACAATTCACGCTACACCTTGACCATTCTGTCCAATCTGTCCATTGTGAACAATTTGCACCAGTTTCACAGTACTGTACATCCTGCAGTACAGTAACTTATCATATCATTAGCAAACCTGTCAAGGCTTATCACTGATTTAACAACACACATCCTACAGTAAAGCAACTTATCATATCATTAGCAAACCTGTCAAGGCTTATCACTGATTTAACAACACACATCCTACAGTAAAGCAACCTATCATATCATTAACAAACCTGTCAAGGCTTATCACTGATTTAACAACATCTTTTTTCATTCTACTTCAAACTTTTAAGAACTTCTACTATCTCTTCAAAATTTCCACTTTATATCCCAAAATTGCACTCATTTAGCAACTTCATTTAATTTAAGATAATTATTGTTTTTGAATGAAATTCGTGAAATTAATGGAAATATTGTCAATATTCGATGAAGGATAGAAGATCATTCTAAGTATAAATTGAACCAATTTTATCAATGATTTAAATTTCACTAAATATAATTCATCCGATACTGTTAATATCGAAAATGATATGATAAAAGTAAACCTCAGCATTTCCTTGACAATTATCACCAAGACAGGTACGATACCGTTGTTGTCTTCCGGTACCACATGTCACCGAACATTCTGACCATTCTTCCCATGCTGACCATATCATACATCGACCAGCATGACATGGCATCATTTCCACTCGTTTTCCTAATCAACAATTTTATTTCATCAATAATTAAGTTTAAATTTGAATAAGTTTAACTTACTTTTCATTTACAATTATATTTATTATATTTCATTAAATTATACTTAAATCATATTTAATTCGATTCTCATATAGTATCTTTTCGATGCGTAATTAATTAGTACAAAAAAATAGCTAATTACTTTTTCCTTGACCAAAAAAATTACCGAAAAATTTACCCATATAAATGAGTAAAATTACCGGGACAGAAAAGTCCATGACATAAACGTCTTCGTGTTGATATGCCGTAATTGCACCGCGCTGAACACGTTGACCATTCGCCCCATTCTTGCCACGTTGAACACGCTTGTTCCACGCATACTTCCTGCTCAGTACTCTCACCTTGGAATACATTTAAATTGTTTACAAAACAGTAAACACAAAACAATAAACGATATGATAAGGAAGAATTTTGACTTAATCAATTAATTTTTTAAATAAGTTATATAGAAAAGTTACCATATAAAGTAAAAGAGTATTGTCAACTAGAGTAAAAGAGTAAAATGTCAACTATCAAATTATCATACCGTACATTTGTTAAAACTGTTAAATTATACTTTACATTTTGCAAACTGTCAAATTATACTTTATATTTTGTTAAAAAACTTCTATATGGTAAGGCTTGTTTACTTTTGCATATTATTGTATCAGAAATAATTTACCGATACAATTCCGTCCCATGCAAACACGTTCTCTAATAATAACACCTTCTCCACATGATACCGAACAAGCTGACCATTCCTGCCATTCCGACCATCCATCACATTCATCACGATAACAATGAGTTTCTTGATAAGCACCTCCTGTAAGCTAAATTGTTTAAATCAATTCCTTAAGCTTGCTTGAAATTAATCAATCCTTCGTATAAATCATACATTATCATATAACTGATATAATATTAAAGATAAATGATAATTTATAAATGGTAATATTATTTAGTAAATAATTATTAAATATAATTTAAATTTAAATATAGCCTAAATTTCAAGAAATTTTAGTTGAAGACATAAATGATACTACTTTAATATTGATTATTTAAAAGTTAACAATATTTAAATCATATCATTTCATGAATGTAAGCAAATTATTTTATTTAAAATTTGATAAAATAGTTAAAAGGATAGAATTCAATGATAAGAACTTAATTACGAATCTATCTGATAATGAAATTATGTTACCATCAGAAGATGGACATTTTACTGATAAGAACTTAATTACAAATTAAGCTGAAATTCCGAACCAGTGCAATTATCGCCATCACAAATACGTGTACGTTTTTTCGTACCGATACCACACGTTACTGAACAATGTGACCACGGCTCCCATTGACCCCATCCTGGGCATGGTACTGTTTCACAATGTGTTATCTGTAAATGATAAATGATAATATTGTTTAGTCAAGTAAATAGTGTAACTTTATAGTGAATAGAGTTTTTATATTATACATGATACTTAAGAATTACTAAATATTGATTACATGAAACGATACAATGTAAACATTTATCAAATAGAACTTATCAAAAGAAACTATGGAAAGTAAATGATGCAGGAAGAATATCATCAATAGAAGTAAATATTCTTTTCAAATTACTGTAATAAAATTTAAATTTTTTAAAAATTTACCTGTTCATTTTAATAATTTTCTTTTATTATTTTAAGCAATAAATTTTCATTAAATTTTTTGAATTCAAAACTTAGAGAAATATATATGGATAGAATGAGATGAAATATTTAATACCTCATGATCAGGACCGGTACAGTAACCCACGCCAAGATAACAGTAACGTGATCGTGCTCTTTCACCACTTCCACATGTTGCTGAAAGTAATTGATAGATAGCATCATTTATTTCGTTATTATTTAATATGCTACAAAAGAATAATGCTTACCACTACAACTACTCCATGAAGTCCAACTAGCCCAACTTGCTACGCATGGTGTAACTTGTTGACACGTACGCCATTCAACATTTTCACCCACGCATTGATCTGTATTACAAATACGATATCGCTGTATCATACCAACTCCACATGTTGCTGAACAAAATGACCATTCTGACCAGCTTGACCATGCTGTAAACTTAGTAATTTAGTCACATATTATAAATGTATAAAAGTTATAGATCACTAGAAGTGAACTGTAAAGTACCGCTTATTGGTGCTTGAGGTTTTGCTTGACCATCGGGAGGAATTTGAGATGGTGATGGACCATAAACTGGTGGCTGAGATGGTGATGGACCATAAATTGGTGGCTGAGATGGTGATGGACCATAAATTGGTGGCTGAGATGGTGGTTCACCATAAACTGGTGGCTGAGATGGTGATCCACCATAAACTGGTGGTTGAAGTCTTGGTTGAGTAGAACATATTGTTGTACATCCATCACTGATTCCAAGTTGTTGTTGAATCTAAAAAGGAAAGCATTCTTTAACTCATGCACATTTCATGTGACAGTTCATCCTTACAACAATTTGAAAAATTCAAATCAGTGGAAAAATGAACGAGAAATAATCCACGGATAATTTAACTAATCTTTCTCTTCTCAAAATAATCAGTTCAAAAATAATATTAACAGATTTTATCCATTGATTTCGATTTGACCATCGAATTGATTAATTCATGTTTCAAATTGATCATATACACGATTTGATAAGATATATGATATGTGTCGAATGATTCAAGCATGAATTAAAAAATTTTTTCCCATAATTAAAGTTAAACCTGTATTTTCTGTTCTCCTGTCATATTTATGGATTTTTGGCGCAAATAATCTTGCCAGTAACAACATGATTGCGCCATTTGTTTACTATGTGCAGTCATTATTCTCTTATATTCATCACTGAAAATATAAAGTTTAATTTTAAGTTTGAATCATTTTATAATCAGATATTAAATTGAAAAATAAAAAATGATAATTATCGACTAAAAAAAAAAAAAAAACTTACGAAGTGACATCAGGATGTTGATACGGATATGGTGGATATGATATACTGACATCAACAGTTGGAGCATAACTAGTAATTTTAACACCATAACCTAAAGCATGATGATAAGTGCTAGTGGTCGAACATCGTTTACGCTGAATGTTACGACCATATTCACAGAGTTGTGATCGAACCTGTCTACCTGAAAATATTAAGTGATTAGATCTATTCCTCCATCCTCTGATAATTCCCCACTGATACAATCTGTATAAATTCTTCATTTATTTATCCATTAACCTGAATATCTTAAGTAATGAAAACTTATAAAACTTAGCTGATACTCTGATAAAGTAATGGCTGCGATTTAATTAAATGATCTTGATACTTTGAATAAAATAATTGGCTGTGATAATTTACCTGATCGTGCTGAACATTCGGACCATGCTGACCAGGGACCAATAGCTTCAATTGGCCTATCATAGCCAACGTCTAAATAAGAAATATATTTGAAATCTATTAGATTTTTTAAAAATTTACAATTAATGAAATATATTCTATTATACTATAAAATATACAAATGATCAAATAATATTCATAATTCCACGTAATGATCACTTACGTGATAACTATATCAAAATGCTTAACGTGATTTAATCCGCTCAATTATATCATAGTATTTGATATAGATTTAATCGATTACCGCGTTTCTTTTTCGATACTGCATCGGTGGAAGCTGTGAAATCGGTGAAGAGCGGTGGGAACGGATCAAACTGATGGCAATCAGCAACAATTTCCAATGATCTTATCATATCCAATTTTTTCATCGGTTTTTCTGGCACCAAAGCAACCTGAAACAATTTAATTCAAAATCATTCCTTTAGCATAATAGCGAATAGCAAATTTGTACCATAGAAAGAAATTAAAAATTTAAAATTTTGAAATTTTGTACCCGATACAATAAATTTGTACCTTATACATTTTGTACCTTATTTTAAATTTTGTACCTCATAAATTTATTCCTTATAAAATATATTCAATAAAGTATGTTACAGAGCAAGATCAAAACGTAGCATTTCAAAAATCAACCTATAATAAATAAGTACATTTGTTTAAAAAGAGAAATCTTTTTTTAAATTCTTTTCAAAATTTGATCACCTAATCAATTACTTATTCCAATAAGTACACTTACATCTTGATCAATGCTATTTTTGCTGAATAAATAACAAATATGATTGTTGTCTCGTTCATGCAAATAATAAAACATCACTGAAAGTTAGTTTAGATCAATTCAATTGCAAATTAAAATTCGACTACTATTAAAATATAATTGTAAATTATATATTAAAATTATTCTGCGATTTTTTAAGTATAATCTGGAAATCATTTTGAAATTATAATTACAATCTAACAAATAAAATGATAGCTAATTATTGTTTTAAGAAATCAATATATTATTAATAATTTATCGTAATTTCATGGTTATTAGTTTTTCTTCTTTCTTAATTAAAAGTTAATAATTAAAGAAATTGTGTTTATCATCATCAAAAATTTTCATAAACTTTTGGATAATTAATAATTCCATTATTTTATCAGTTGATATTAATTATTATCACATGTGCGATTTAGATAAGGAATGATAACACTAACTGATAGCACTATATGCAGTAATATCAGTTACTTTTTTTATTAATAATAGAATGAAATTTTAAGTCTTAATTAGTTTTTTTCAAAATTTGATTAATTTTTTTTCAACATACCCGCAACACATTTCGGATACAAATCGATACAGTTTCGTCGACATTCGCTAGCTGAATAAAGTAAAAGTCGTATAAATGGTTGAATGCCCATAAATGCTGTATTATTATGCATTCGAAGGCAAAGTGATTCAATCTAAATAAGTAATGAAATATTAGGTAAAGTAGACGTAAGTAATGATTATTAGATAAAATAGATGTAAGTAATAATTATAAGTAAAGTAGATATAATGTGTTTAAGTAACAAACAAGAGGTAAGTTAGAAAGTAAATAATAGAAAATAGTAAATAGTAGAAAGTAAGGTAAAAGTAAGTAATAAATATTAGATAAAGTAAATGTAAGTAATGAATATTAGATAAATTAGATGTAAGTAGTGTAATATTAGGCAAAATAAATGGTTAATTAAGAGATTATATCATTTGGTTATGAAATTAAGTTTACTTCTGTAGCATCAATCATCGAAGAGATATCATCCTTAGGAGTTTCGTTGGTTCTTATAGTATCAAATGTATCAAATGAAGTAATATCATCATTCGTTAAATTACTCAATGATAAACCTGTAAGTAATTGATCGTTTATTTTTTTTATCAAAATTTATAAATCATTTTCAGAGTTTGAAATTTCCAATAAAAAAATCAATAAATTAATAGAACTTAACAATTAATTATATTTGCAAAAGAATATTACTAAATCTTGCTAATTTTAGTTTAAAATATTATAAATATAATTCATTAATCTTTTTCCTCAACAATTTCTATGAATTGAAAATAAAACGACATGTATCTATTTTGTACCGTATATATTTATTTACCGTATTCTCTATGCATTCTGTATGTTTACCGTATCTTATATTTGTTTACCATATTTCCTGCTCCTAATTAGTCTTAAAATAAAGCGGAAAATTTTATTTTCAGGAAAAGAAATGAGCAAGAAACATTCCAGATTAAGTTCTATTGCATTGCTAAAAATAATCGTAAGACATTTTTTTTTTTATCTTTAAATAATACATCATTAATCGGTCAGCTGTTTATTTGTGAAATTAAATGAAAATAAAAAGTGATGAATTTATTGCTATTTTATTTTTAACAATAAAAGAATATATTAAAATATACTATAAAATTTTATTTTACCCTCAAAAATTTATTCTTAGCCAAAGCATTACAATATAATTAAGATAAAAAGTAGTCATGGATTTTTATTGGGATTCAATTATTAAATAATTCAAATGCTATATTTAGCCTTTAATTAATAGTTCTATATAAATTATTTAATCTTGATAAGATATAAATTTGACTTTTATAATCTTTGAAAAATACCTTGAAAATATCTTCCTAAATAGAAATGTGCTTTACAATTTGGAAGTTATTGAAAGTTGTTTCGGTTTCAAGCTTTTTATTGATAACACTTAATTGATAGTTCTGTAAATTTATCATGCCTTTAATTATTAGTTCTATCTAAATTTATCACATATCTATAATACATACAAGTTTCCTAGGGCAGTAATTAGTAAGTAATAATTGATAATTTTTTTATAAATGATTCATTTGAATTTTTAAATTTTAAAAAGCATAGCCTAAAAACCTTAAATATAAAAAACGAATAAAAATTAATCGCTTAATCGATCCATCGATCTTCTTGTTGCTAATTTCAACCAAGTGTTTAGTTTCTTTTTTCATGGATACTCAACAGTCAGTTGTTCCAAATTTAATGTATGATAAATCGACATTACAGCGCTTAAAACGAGCCATCTCTACGTGAAACAAAACAATTAAAATCTCTGTTAGATTTCCGGAAATTATTAAGGATGTTTTTTTTTTTCTCGCTGAAAAGCTATTTAAGATTGTTTTTTCCCCTCTCATTTTCGTCTTTTTTTTTAGATTTAATATTGCTCACTTTTTATTAATTAATTAATTAGTCTGAAAATTCCAAATAATATCTCTTTGTAGCAAAAACTGTAGCACGGTAAAAAGAAAATTACCGTTTTTTTGGCTCATAATCTTTCAGATCTTTGATTTTATAATAAGATTTTTTTGCATATACAATATTTCGGATGACATTTATTTTGCAATGCTTAGCTATTCCGGAAAATGACGATAGATTCCTGAATTCTATTTGTCCTTTTAGAGATTTTCCAGAAATACCTTCGCAGTATGGATTTATTATGAAGTAACATAAAAAAAAAACAAATATAAAATTTTGTACGGATTTGTACTAAATTTTGCTCGGGATACGGTATTCATAAATGATATAATGATAAGAATGATTGCAGTTATCATGAAAATAATAACAGTTGCGATAATACTTGTAATAATAATTACTTAATAAATAATAGATTATATAATGAATAATGAAATTGTAAAGGGTAACAAAGTAACTTGACAGTAATTAGCACAGTAATTAGTATTGAAATAGTAAAGAGCGGAAGGGGCTGGATAAGAAATGTTGAAAGAGGTTTAAATTTAAAGTAAACGAACCATTGACAAACGAAGGAAGGAGTAATAAAAAGATGACGGATACCATCAGAATCCGTACTATCTTGCCTTCTTCACGTTTCACCATACCTATCTAAGTAGAAACTTCTGAATGTTATGTTTAGTTCGAACTAGTTCGTTAACGCTTAGCTAATACCTTTTATCATTCTTAATCATAAGTTATTTTTTGAAAAAGAAACTTTTTCACTCAATGAAAACTCCGCCTCTAAATACTCTTTCGTTTGTTTCATTTTTTGTTTCGTTATTTTTTTTTCATATTCAAACACATCCGTTAAATTTTTGCTAGCTAGAATGCAAGAATTATTTATGACTAAAAAAATTTTTAATTGTAATAGGGAAAATTTATACTTCCAATATTTGCTCGCTCTTTTTTCTAAGCAATTTGTAAAATTGATAATAAAAGTAATATTACTCGTTCTTTTTTATTTTGTTACTGTAATATTTTTCAACGAATTCGTTTTATTTATTTCAGTATTGTTATCGTTTATTAATTATTATTAGTTATTATTAATATTAATTATTGTAATTAATTATTATTATTTATTGTTATTATTATCATTATTGATTAATTAATTAATATTTTTGATGATGCATACCAAAAATTATCTGAATTCTAGATATCATTTATGATTACCATCGTAAGATTTTTATTTTATTATTCTAATATTTTTCAAAAAATTCCTTTCATTTGTTTCAGTTAGTACTATTATTATTATTATTAATATTGTTATTATTGTTATTATATTATCATTATTATTAAATTATTATTATTTTTGATTAATTAATTAATATTTTTAATGATGCACATCCAAAATTAACTAAATTCCAGATATCATTTATGAAAATATGCGTACCATCGTATGGTTTTATTATTATTATTATTATTAACATTAAATACACCGAATAAAACTTAGTTTTAGGAGATTTACTCTAATCGCCTCACGTTTACTTTTTTATGGGTTTCATGATACCAGTTCGTTTTTATACTTTCCCTGAAACCTATTGAAACATTCATGCTTTTAAGGTTAATTCTTTATTATCCGTAATTGAAAACGATCATCCCGCTCATTTTTTTCGTACCACGAAAGAAAAATCACGTCGATGTTGCATGTCAAAGACGCTACAGTGATATTACACGTTCCTGATTTTGGTCATCTTAAGTATCACCATCAATCTCATCTTACCATAAAGTTTTCCTGTCCTAAAATTCCTCTCTTATCAAATTTCCAATCGTTAAAAACTTCAAATCCTCAATAATCACTGATTTATTCTCGTTAACTCATTTCTAGATATGATAAATGACTTGAAATCATCCTTGTCGTACTATCAAGTTTTCGAAATTACAGCTCGGTAAGAAAAAATTATTTGGCCGATAGAAAATCTTTTTTTAAGGCCTTCTATGTCATTTAGTAATTCAGTTGTGCGACCTTTTCTATTGAAAACGATTTAGTTAAAACGAGGATGAAATGAACGATCGTGAAACGTTTCAATTCTGAAAGATTTTTTCTTCAAATTCCACCAACATTCTTTTTATAATTTCCAGCAGCAACCGTATTTCCAGTAACAAATTCCCAACAACTGTCGTTCTTTTTGCATGTGTTCAAACGATAGCACTACGAGGCAATTGCCCGGTAGTTACCGAGAAAAAAAAAGAAAACCTTTTAGCAAGCAATCACAAGCAAATTGCCTATTTGTTTGATGTTTCCGATGTATTAAGCAGTAACAAATATGCCATGTATAAGCAAAAAAGACGGAAAGCAACGTCAATAGAACATATCCGCAAAATAAATAGAGAACTGGTTAATGATAGCAGTCCAATGGTATTTCCATGTTTTTTATTTAAGTAGATATCTATTTCTGAGCTGATAAAGAAAATTATCGTGAAATACGATTCAGATGCTAAATGTCACCTAGTTCATTTGCTTGCTGTCCATTCTAATGAATTTTTTGATATGCGCAATCCATGAGGATGTTCTTCTATCTGCTTGCCGATGGCAGCGCGAAGGGTTAGGGAAATAAGGAGACTGCTTGTAAATCAATCATGTACGATGCAACAACAGGTTTTTATACAATTTTGTTTTCACTCTGTATTAAACAATTTCAAAACCATCCTTTAATTCCATTTTTTACATGCGGTAATAATCAAAAGATGAAAGGAGAAAGCTCCCTGCATATTCAAAACATAAATGTATATACATATATATATATATATATATATATATATACAGATATATGTATATGTATATATATATACTATAAACATCAATAATCAGAAACATAATCGCACAAGCTTACCGAATTACGATGTTATGTTGCTTCACTTGTATCACGCGGATAATAATTCATCGGAAATTAATTATGTCTTGCGAAAAACTCTGAAACGAGAAAAACAAAACAAAACTATTGTTCCATCAACTAACTCTAAATTAACACTCATAAATTTCAGAGATAATGCATTAGAAATCACTATCCAATGTACATTCGGTTTTCAGACGAAGCTTCGGAATGGAAGTATAATGGCTCTAAGGAATCTCAGCTTTACAACTTAATTATTTCATAACCAACATCTCATTCTAAAAGCATTGTTATTTATACTACCAATAGACTAACATAGTATATATGAGAGCCAATTCGACAATAAAACGAGGTTTCTTTTTGGCAATATAAACAGCTTACCAGCTTTCAGCTTATCAAATAACTATCATTTATTAAAAATCCATTATTCACAATTAACTGCTTACTTTACGTCGCTCAGTCTACATCAAGCAATATTTCAGTCAATTTCCTACTCAAAGAAAATTTTAAAGACCAAAGATCCACTGAAAAATAAAACTACAATAAAAATTGCAGTATTTTTTCCCAGAGCGTACTCAACAATAAAACTTAACCGCTTAGGTAAGTCTAAGGCACGCAAATCTTGTATATAATGAATAGTATAGGATGTTTTTCCTTGAATAATAGTTTATGTTGAAGCTAGAAAAAGAACAGCAAAAATGACATACCACCAGAAATTATTTATAAAAATGAAATTACCGAATGAATGGAAGAAGTTCTAATCCTTTCCTGAAATGCTATTTGTAGAATGAATAACATTAGTAATTACAACACGGATATCTTGAAAAATATACATCTATAGCTATCAATTAGAAGATATTAAACCTAAATAAGCATTATCTGACAGTAAAGTTTTTAACAAATAAGAATTAAAGTTAATTTTCTGAAGATAAAATCATATTCAGTTGCATTTATCTGGAAAATGAATAGTGTAATTTGGAAATAAACTAACTTCGATTTTACGCAGAAATTTTAAAAAAAGAAAAAAACTCACTTCATAATATCCACTGCAACACACATTTCTTATCTACATCGCATTCTTCATCATCGCTTCCTTCGCTGCATATTATCATTAATTATTCAACAATTACTTTTTTTCAATTTAAAGCACATACAAACCAGGAAAGAATCTTAGATATATTTATGAAAGGAAAAAATAGCTGATAAATAGCTCTAGCATTAACTACATAAGGAAATTAAGAAAGCTTATTACTTGAATCAATCTTACCAATCCAATTTTGTATTTTGGATCCGATTGAAATTTTATAGCTTTCCCTACATTTAACTTATATATATAGAAAAATACCAGAGACCTCCTAATTGCTTCGCTATGACGTAAAGACACTTCGGATAGATTAGACATTTTCAGTCCGTTACATTTCTTTTCAATCATCGAATAGTAGTAACGATGAGGAAACGAACACTGAAATTTAATCCAAAAAAGAATGAGTTTTCGCATTCATTGCACAAAGAACTCAACAAGTAAAATTTAATTTCAAATACCATAAGTATTTAACGAATTAAATCAAAAATAGAAAACAAAAAATAGTTTTATTCCATTAATTTTGATTTAATTCGTTAAATATTTATGGTATTTGAAATTAAATTTTACTTGATGATTTCTCTCTTTCTCTCTGGAATGAAATGTCAATTCATGGATTTCATTCAAATCCCTCACATAGATATTATATCGCATATGGATCGACGTTGTGGCTCAGAAAGAAGATTAGACATTTTTCAAGGAATGCATGTGAATTCAACCGATGGAATTAACACATTAAGATGCATCCTCAATGTGAAATTCACGTCATCGCCAAGCAATTTAAAAACCTTTTAAGTACATTAAGGTTTAAAATATCTCAAGTTGAATCCCTCTTCAAACAGCAGTAAATATTTCCCATAAACACCAGTTAAGAAATTTAAATAACATACGCTGGAGCTTTTTTTGCAAACTCCTCGATTGAAATCTTCACACGGTTTACTACCAATAGCATGCTTAACATGCAAGTATGGACAATGTTCATCGGAACAAGTAAGGCGCAAAAAATAATCACAAATTGGCATTTGATGTTGGGAAAGGCAATGAGCCTGTTCACAACGACCTCGACATAAACCCAACATTAATCTGAAATTAATACGCGATGAGCACTGAACCTTCTAATAAATCTTCACATTACCAGTAGATGCACCGTATGTGAGAGAGAATCTGATAAATTCCACACTGATCCATTTGAGACTAAATAAAAATGAAACCTCACTTGCTACAAATCTTCGTTATTCTATGTGTAGAATTACCATCATGATCGAAAGAACAAAATACACCAGCTAGGCAATGACCATGTTCCGCAAATTCGAAACATTCGTTGGATGCCTCCGTATAAAGTTTATCTTCAAAAACTCGTTCTTAAAGTTGAATAATAGTTGAAAAAAAATTGAAATTAATTGCTGAAACACAACTTAAACAAAACTAATCTGTGCTCTAGATCAACATGGAATGATATTTTAACGTTTATTCTTACCTTTAATTCTACGAAGCCGACGATTTATCTTTTGCTTTTTAAATGGAACATGTGCAGACTGCTAGAATAGGTTTTCATGATTATTGTATAAACAATGCATTTAAAGATAACAGAAAACTACAAAAACATTTCAACAATAAAAACATTGAAAGAAGTACAACTTTATGATCCTAATGCATATGTGTACATATTGAGTCTCCATAATCAAAAAATACTTACAGGAACTTCGTCCTCGACCTCTAAATCCCCATTTGTTTGTCGTCTCCTCCATGACATACCATTTTTTGACATTGTCCCATTGGTAGATGGATGTTTTGTTGCTTTTATTGTATTTGATGTTACCACTGTATCTGGATGAGCAGATACTACGGCATTAACTGAAAGCAAATGGAATATTGCAAGAGAAAATTAATGCATTAAGAAAAGCCACAGAAGTGGAACTAATATGAGATAACAGTTCATAAATCATACAAGAATCTCCATTATTAGTGATGATGACATTTGGAGCAGAAATCTTTTGTGTCGGCTGAGTAACCTTACGCACAAGTTTCGTAGCAGTACGAATAACGGCTGGAGCCTGATCCACAGGTAATGGACGCTTCACAGACATAAGCTTCGATGACGAATCTGCACTATTGAGATAAGAATCCTGGAAAAAAATATAGGTAATGAATTATAAAAGTCCAGAGTAATTAATCAAAATATGAATCAAATAAACCAAATTATAAACACAATTAATGAACTAAGTGTCAATTAAATATCTAATGAAATAAAGACTTTTGAGTAAGCATTCACAAACTTTTCTTAAAGTCACCTAAGAATACTAACCTAAGACCTATAAATCTTTAGAAAACGTTCGAATGTTCGCAGCACACGAAACAAATACTGACCATATGCATATCTCATATTGAATTTTCAAAACTGAAACCTTTTCAGGCTGAGATTCATTATAATCACTACTATCATAATTCATATCGTCATTTCGAACTTTCAGTGGAAATGTACGCCCCTCTGACGATTGTGGGCGACCACAGTTTTCCGGTAATTTGAATACTTTGCCTCTGAATTGTGAACGTATAGTTAAACTGCTTTCATTCGGAACTGCTTCCTTTCCTTCATATCCTAAATTTTGCTAATCATAACCGATCCACAGATTTCAAGCACCAGGTGAATCATTAACAACGTCTACTGTCTCTCTTTTCCACCTTTCATCTTCCGTCGTCCTCTCCCTTTCAAAAAGCATGTAATACAAATATGAATTATAAAAATATAACCTACCAACAAACTTCGTGTTTTCTTCGCTATCATTTGATTGGATCACCTGAAAGAAAAATGAACAACATGAACAACATTTTTGATCGCCAATGATGAAATATTAATACTACTTATTTTCATCTGCAGTTTTCTACTGAAAATCCTACAACCGTTATCAACGACCGCCTTTTTGAAGTATTATTCAAATGTTGAAGAATGAGCTAAAAAAATGCAATGCACCAATCTACATTAATCAGTTATCAATATCCTTATTTTCTCAATAAATATAGTAAGCAAAGATCTATTATAATTATAATTTACACGTATATATCACGGCTACATTACTTCGTCGTCCTCAGAAAGAGAAAGAAATCTAACCTGTTGATCATTCTGAAGGATATTTTTTTCAGTGTGCTGAGCATTAGCGTCTGTAAAGTTCAAAATTTAGAAATTTAGTTTTTATTTCAAAATCTTTTCAATAGTTTCTCATCGTTCAATATATATATATTCGAGAAAAAATTGAAAAAATTCTATATATATATATACTACGATGCTTACACAAAAAGTACAAAAAGAAAGTTTCCAATAAAAAAAGAAGAAATCTCCTTAGCAAACCTTTATTAAAGTTAGTAATCTGTAATGTCACCGTAGTTCGCCTTGGCATGTCAAGCTGAAAATATAATTCATACAAATTCTCACAAGTGAATATGTTTTCTGCAGAAATAATATGAAGTATTTACTGCCATGCTACGGTACTATACAAAGGAATATTACAAAAGCGATCAGGTTGAACGCGATACCGTAAAAGCTTTATTTTAGCACACCAGTAATGAATTTACCTCAGGTGGCGGTGGTGGTGAGTCAATTAAACGAATATAAGTTCGCGGTTCGGAATGTGCTTGTGTTATTCGGTTTGTCCCACTACTGCGAAACATTTCCAGATTAGAAGCGTATGATGGTTCACAGTATCGGACTGTAAATTAACAATAAATTGAAGTAAATATGCTTCAATCATACATGTACAGAGAGATAGCAAAAACAAAAATAACAACAAATTAAAGAATAACTTATTTTCGAAACCATAAACATCATTTCACCAATTAGGTAAAAAAGAAAAGCAAGATGTAATTCCTAACTTCAATTAGGAGATATAAACATGATTAGGGAATACAAATTGCTAAAATATTATTGCGGATAAATGAGAAAATCATGTAAGTTACTGATGGATAGTTAACAGTAACGATCAGAAATACATGGCGTTTTAGAATAATAAATGTATTCTCTTTATAGATAATTGATAAAATAATTTGAAAAAAGTAAGAATCTGAAGGTACACACTATAAAGTAAACTGACTTTTATTCACCCCAATTACTGGCTCGTACAACTGTTGTGTGTCTCGCCAATATGAATCTGTAAAAATTATTAATAATTATTTTCGCCAGTTTGACCGATGCATTGCAACCTAAGTATCGGATGCAAGAAGAAAATGATAATATTTTTGGCATTCATCCAACTCAATAATAATTCACATAATCGACGATTTCATGACTTCATGACCACCATTAGTTGGTGTTATTTTCTTGAAATTTCTAAATTCTGCGACATAATCGGTTTTTTCACTTAACATTTTGTTGTCTTAATGTTATTTCCCTGCATTTAAGACATAAATAACACAAATGAATTATAAGTTTCAGCGAAGTCAAAAAAGACAAATCTGACGAATAAAACTAACAACCGACTTGAGAGAAGAAAATTGAATACGAACATATATAGAGTTGAAAAACACAAACGATTCTCATAAAGCATTTGAAATAGGTATTTTAATACTTATAAGTACCGTGAATACAATTACCTATTATAAATGGATTACTGGTTGTTGTTAGTTGCAACGGTAGAGAATCAGGTAAATTAGAAGACGTCGATGTTGGCTGAGATGGTAGTGGCAATAATGGTAGAGGTGGTGGCGGTGGAGGAGGTGGTAACGATAGTGCATCGCATCCAACTGTAATCTATAATCCATTAATGATTATTATCTGATGAGAGAACAAAAGAATAAGTAATACATAGCAGTAATTGATCATGAACAGCTACTAGAAACTAGACTAGAAAGCACTTCTGGAAAAATTCCGGAATCGTATTGTATTCTCTATAAACAATTCGGAGGAAGAAAATAACCAAAAATGAGAATTAATAGTCTGATAGAAATAAGCTATTAATTGCACTATAATTTCAGTATCTTAATATATTTTATTATAAGTAAAAATAATGAAATTTAATTAGAAATATACTTTTAGGGGTAATGTTGTTTCATGCTGTGCTAAATCCACCGATCCATTTCGTCCATGGCGGTATCCATGTCGATATGACATATAATTTTAAACACTGTAATTAAGAATTCGTTTTTCAGTTTTAAACTTTATCGACTTTTTCAATTTCAAACTTTATTGACTAAAACAACCTTAATAGTGATAACGGAAAGAATGAAATGCCTTTTACTGGATACTTAAGAATATTAATAGTTTTACTGATATGTAAAATAATCTCCCCGCACCGACTTAGACAACCTAATGCAAGCCATACACGTAGATCAAATCAACACGACGTCAGAACCAACGTCATCCTGCAACTCAAGTGTAATACGTCACCGACCACCGTCCAAGGAGTAATCCAGTGAAACGTGGTTTAAATCAGACGAAAGGACGGACTTACTAGTAGAGTTAATAAGAGAGATAGCTGAGATTGTAATCTCTCTCCTCTTTATGATTTATTCTTTTCAATCTTTTAATACAGTTCATTTCATACCATTCTCCTTTCTCTCTCTCTCTCCCTCTTTCTCTCTCTCTCTCTAGCTCTTTTTCCTAACAAATTGTGATATTATTATGATCGCGTACAATTTGTTTCTATATTATCTTGATGATATTGACATTTTTCTTTTGATTTTTATTTCGTACATAACTATTGAACTTTTCATCTATGAATTTATGTAATGGAAAATGTTTTCTCATGAAATTTCTTTTTTGTATATAAGCATTTAATTGTTTTTTCACCTTTTTAGCAATGTAGTTTTTGATATTTTTGATATTTGATATATTTACAATAAAATTTATTGCAAATTTCATTTTGAATATACGTGAATTTTACTTTTATAATTCTTTAAAATTAAAGTTTGGTATATCTCTTTCTATTCTCCAACATTTTCCAATATTTTTCATGTTCTTTCACTTTTTAATCAATATTCCCGCATAAATATTATGAATTTTTGATCATTCATGTTGTATTATACCTATATATGTAGAACGAATATTTCAGATGAATGCAAACAGCATCAGCAGCAGTAACAATGCGTATGAAGGATGTAGTAAGTATGTGATACCAGGTGACCGACTATTTCCTATAAGTGAGCAATTAAAAGCAGGTATTGGTACTTACGAATTGTTCGGACATATTTATGCATCATTAGCTGGTACTCTTCATATGTATACAACTATCGAGGTAAGTTTTTTAATTTCAAATAGGTATGGAAATGACACACTTGATATTTACACATCTTCCAATTTTTAAAATTAAGTGATAAGAGTTATCACTGTCGCTGATAATAGCAAACGTTGGATAACTACATGCACTCATTATTCTGAAAAATAAAAACATTTCATGAAGTTCTTGAAACTGTTTTAGCATCTTTGAATAATCTTAAATATCGCTTTTACTTTCCAAAATGTTTGTGAATATAGAATGATTTTCTCTGAAAAGTTTATCATTTGGATGCTATTTTATTTTTAATGAAATTTTTAAATGAAACAGAGCTAATAATTTTATTCCTATGATTTTCTTTACAGCGTGACAAAGAAACGAGAATCATAGAAGTAAGAAGAGAATCTGAGAAAGAGAAACGACATGTCATGCCATATGTTGGATGTATTGTAACAGCAAAGGTTTATTTTCCTTGATGTTCAATTTTTAACAGTGAAAAAATTAAAACTAAAGCGGAAAAGAAACAGAAGGAATATTAAAATTCTTGGTTGTTAACTGAACATTGAACACATTCCAATATAGTGTCAAACTGAGCATTTAGACATGTTTTTTGTAAGGCATCAAATTTTTTGAAATGCTTGGTTGAGATGAAGAACTAGGAAGAAAGCTATCGTTGGAGTTGTGAAGCGGTTACTAGTCATCTCAATACATGATATCATATATTCATTAAACATATGAAGTATTTGCTTTTAGTTTGGATATGGACAGTATTGAAGTGGTATTATAAATAAATGATTAATGTTTTAGTCTGTTATAGTGTAAGAAACTAAATTTTTAGGTGCAGAACATTGGTCAGAGATTTGCTAAATGTGCAATACACTGCGTGGAATGTTCCGCTTTATCTCACGAATTTTATGGAATATTGAGGAAAGAAGATATTATGCCTATTGAGAAAGAAAAAGTGAAATTCTTTTTGTCTGAGCTAAATTATCGATTTCATTAAATTCTAATGATAAATAGTTATATGCCTCTGCTTTAATTCTTTAATGAATTCATGTATACTGTATTGTTTTCGTTTCAAATAATCTAGGAAAAGATTGTAGCATACAAGCATCATAAACTTAGAGCGGATTAAATGATTAGCGATTGATATGATTCAGTGAAGAAACAAAACTCTTAATTTACCCATAGCTGTATGAACTCTAATGAAGTTCCTTAAAGTGGTACTTCATTTGCTTACTTTTTGCAGATAAAACTGGAGCAGTGTGTACGTCCGGGTGATGTCATTCTGGCACGTGTTATTGGTTTTGGTGATAATCAGCATTCATATTTGCTGAGCACTGTAGAAGACGAATTAGGTGTTGTGAGTGGTATTGGTGATCTCGGTGAACGAATGGTACCATGTTCTTTTAGTGAAGTAAAGTCAGTTTTGACAAATACGCGCGAACCTCGAAAAGTTGCACATATACCCGATTTGAATCATTAAGTATTGTTTTGCACTATTTATTTTCTGTGTTAATTTCTATAATTTATTTCATAAATGTTTAAAAATTTTCAATTCATAGTCATCTATATTAATGTATGAAACAAGCTTGGGATTTCTTATGAGGAAATTTGAGATTTAACGTATGGACGAAATAGAAATATTCCTTGTTTGAAGGAAGATGTTTATTACTTTATAGTGAATTCTGTGTTTTAATATCTGTTTATGATTGTAATGACTAACATTGGAAGCCTTTTATGGAACAACGTATTTATGTTGTTCGATTTTGTCATCATGTACATCTGCTCTAAGGTTATGCTCATGTTTTCAAAAAACATTCAATTATTGTTACTCATATTTCGTTACACTTAATGTGGTATTCGCAATTTTATGTTCTCATTTTGATTAAAGTTGAAATGTTACTGCATGGAAATATTTTCAAAAACATCCCCATTCATGAAGTGACACATAACATTTGGGAATGCCTTGTGTGTACTAAAGCTAAGTTATTTTCTTGATTAGATTTTCTAAGTTACCTTGGCTTATTGCGTATGACAAGTTAAAAATTAATCGAAAAGTAATTAATCAAATTTATTCGAATTAATTACTTTTCGATTAAAAATTAATCGAAAAATCATCGACACTTTCAATAAGGGTAGGATGCTGTATTATTAATGAATGTTTAAGTTCCAAATTTTTTGTTATTTTTGCCTCAAGAATTAACCTCTATTTCGTAGCTGTAACCAGCAATTTTTTTTATTTTAATTTAAAAATATTAAAATTCTTCACTATCATTCTAACTTTTTGCAACACAGTGGAATTATGAGGAATTTGTGAGAGATAAAGTAATATTAGAACATATGATTTGTTCGTTTCAATTTTATAGGGTGTCATTTATGAGCTAAAATATAATGAAACTGCGCTGCCAAACGAAGCATTGTCAAGACACTTCCCTTTGATTCACTGCCAACCATTGTTAGTGTTATCATTGACGAAATATTCCCTCTGGCAAGAGATACGTTGTTTTTTTGCTTTCATTTTTCTAATTAGATTCTTTGGAATTGGGCTAATGTCAGTAAGCTAAAATTGAAATAATCGCAGCAGCAATCGAAATTGCAAAAGGTGTTATTCCGATTTCCCTCTACTTCTCCTTATCACCTTTGATTTTCTTGCGTTTTCATACGCCATCTTACAATAAATAATTATCCATAATTGGAGTTAGAAGTGATTTCACCAATTGGAACTAGTAAAAAATAATATGAGAATTATATACATATTTATTTAAATAATAATCTTGCAATGGATGATGAGAATTTTAAATGTACCATTTCAGGTTTGTAATATTCGATCAATCTATTACAATTTATTACTTTTGATGGAGCAAAAGATTTCTGTTATAAGGAAATTATTTGCAATTACTTTTGATTCTCGTTATCATGTGACAGTCAAAGGATGTCGGACTAATTCAACGGTTATCCGAGATATATACGATAACCTTACGTCTCATTCATCATCCGATCAGTGGCGTGTAAGTTTTATTTCTCATGGAGAGATTTCCATGTTAGGTGAATTCCTGTATGCATTTTGAATTGCTATATTATTTCTTAGTGCAGAGTAAAATTTAAAAACTCCTTTTTTTCTCTTTCAATGGAGTTATTTTAATGTTGTCATTTAATGTAGTAAAATCAGTAAATTTAAAAAAGATTCATATTATTAACTTTCAAGTTTTTCCTTTCATTTTTCTTTAGACTAGATTTCTAATTATTTTCACCACTTTGTTTCCTGGTATTATATGTTTAGATTTCCAGGTTGCTGGCGAAAAATTAATTGAAAAGTATTTCGCGTCATCAATGTTGCACCGGCGTTCCATTTTGGTCGAACTTTCACAGAATTTCAGTGTCGATCATGCAGTACTGAAACGATCAATCGAACTTTACCAAAAAGTTTTCAATTATTTGTTATTAATTCAATACGTGCACAGTCAAAAAAAAATTAGGATTAGATGACATATACAAACGTGATGCAGACTTTGAAATAAATTAATTAATATTCACACATGTAACTATGAGAACATGCATTCTGTAATGGAATTGGTGTAATTAAAAGAATTAAATTCTATGCATTTTCAGAATGAACAAGCATTTTTGACTGTTGCTTCAGCAGCACGTCCACATTATTTTCGACTTTTCCAATCAATTGGTAACGTAAAAGGCGGTGTGAAAAAAATATGCTCTTTACGTGCTGATGCTCTGGTGCGTAGCGTATTTAATGCACTTTTTTTTAAGTAAAAATTTTACAAAGTGCAAATAATTACCTCACTAATAAGAAGAAATGGTTGTCTTTATCAGCATGCATAAATTAGAATTTGAAGTATTTATTAAATGCTTTTATTATTTCATTTTGGAATTATAGGAAATGCTTCGTTCTTCGGATTTGACGCGAAGCGAAAGTGCAGCCTTACGACCCGTCGAAAATTGTCTTCGTGAATTGTTGACGTTATGGTTTTGTCAGAGCAATTTACGATTGCAGCAGCTGACAATTGAATCACCTGGTGATATCCTGGATAAGGTTAGCGTAATTCAATTTCCAGGTTTCTTATTTATTATGGAAAATTCCGGCTGTTTTTAAATGAGTGGTTAGATCAGCAAATTTTATTTTTTGGATGCAATTTTAAATTTGATTTTAAAGTTTTACAAAGTACGATTGGAAATTTTATGATATTCCATGATATTTATGCCAGCCAAGATAATTGAACTATGCATTTATTCTTCAATTTTCTTTTTTCAGGTTATGAAATATGAAGCTGTTTATCCAATATCCGGTCTGATAGATATGAAACGTCGCCTTGGTCCTAATCGACGTTGCTTTGTGTTTATGCATGAAGCTATGGATCGTGAACCACTAGTGGTTGTTTATGTTGCATTTACGAAAAAAATAGCCAAAAATCTTGAAGTTGGTTGGATTTTCTGTTAAATTGTAGCTTTCATGTTGAATTCTTCAAGTAAAATCATATTATGCTTTATCAACAAACTGAATAGACTATATCATTCTTCAAATTTTCATAATTATTCTGCTTCGATGACGTATTAAGGTCTTTTCACAGTTTTCTGTCAATTTTTTAACAGAATTTAAGTTACGAAACCTGTATTTGTAGTCCTGTCAATTTTCAGGATATAATGAATGACGCCAATATATTTGAAGATGAAAGTGCAAGTGATACGGCTATGTTTTATTCAATTTCATCAACACAAGCAGGTCTTGCTGTTATTATATCACATTCAGATTGCCAAGTTTCGAATTTTATCCTAAAATTTCCTTTCAATTATGTCTGAAATAGGTTTGTCTTAGACTCAGGACGCAGCCATATCCTAATTATAAGTATGCTGTAAAAAATGCTTACAATTCATATTATTTGTTCATTTCAAATCAACCACAATAATTATAGGGTTGCGTGGTATTGATTTGGGTAATATGTTGATAAAACGAGTGATTGCTGAGGTTTCAAACATCAATCCTCATATACGCGTATTTGCTACTTTATCACCTATGCCTTATTTTCGCAGCTGGCTTTTACGGTCTCTTAAATGTGCCGCACCATCAGGTAAAAATTTGAATTGTTCTCGGATTCTGCTGTTTGCCAACATATTTTTTGTGAGATTGAAAACATGAAGCAAAAATAGTTCCCATACTCCACAAGCTCAATTTCGAATATGAATAAATTTCATATATAAAAGCTAAGGAATTAAATGAAAACTGTGTTCAAAGCAGCCAAGTTACCTATACTGAATATATATCATTAACAAATGGGAAATCTTAGTGATTTCAAATCATGATAATTTGGGCTTTTCGGAAAATTGACCCATGCTGCACTCATGCTGTGGAAATGCAATATTAAATTTTCTTACTTCAGTATTATGGTGGTGTAATGTGATGTGGACATATAGCAGAAGAGATATTTAAAGATTAAAAGTATAGGAAATTAATTGAGTCTGTGAGAATAACAGTTATTAATTATTATCTTCCTCCTTATTACCTATTAGATATTTCAGGAGATATAATCGATGATAGACTATTGGCGATGTGTGAAGAAAATGATTTCTTTCAAGGCGATATTAAAATAGTCGAGCTCGTACGATTGTTCTTACTGGATCATTTGAACAAAGTTAATGTCAACAAGTAAGCTAAATTTTCAAATAAAAATAATTCTTGAAGAAAAACGAATTGGAGAATTGGAGGATTGCTTATCGTAATGACGTTGTTTGCACGCAGTAAAATCGACGTGTCTTGGATGGAGAAAATTGAGCCTGGAGCAGGTGAATGGAGAATTTGCGCTTATTATACCTTAACTTTTTTCCCAATGCAATAAGAGATGACATTAATGAAAAATTTATTATCCTATTTATTAGTAATGTGTTTTATAGAGGAGCATTAGAAATAATCCTAAAAATTCCTTCTCAATATTTATGAAAACAAATCTTGAGAATTATTTATAGGTACGAAGAAATTTTTGAGATTCTTATGCATTTAGTGGTTCGATATTTGTTGGAAATAAAACATTCTGGTACAGGACGTGTATTTGATCCCGTTGGTTTGTAGTTCTTTTTCTAATTAACGGAAAATATTTTTATTCATATGGGTGTAGTTTTTTTTAAGCAGTAGAGCAGATTTAGTTACTGTCAAACCTTCCACATGTGTTAATTGATTGCATTCGTCATTCTTAAGAAGCGAAGGAACTTCCAAAATTATGCTTTATGGCAGAGCTTTCTTCTTATTATCCTAACAGTTCACTGATTTGATTCATTGATGAGCACATAATATTTGGTGTCTTTAGAAAACTTTTTCTTTAAGTTATATTTTAGCTCATTTTAATTATTTGGAGTTTTATAAAGATTTTACATTTATTTTAGAAAATTTTCATTTACGAAATGGCGCTGAAATTTATGCCATAAATTGGAAAGCTGATACAACAGAGAAAGGACTAGAAAGTAGCTACGGTGTGATGGTCAATTACCTATATCGATTGGATCAGGTTGGCTGCTCAAATGAAATTTTAGCATTAAAAACTTACTCTACCTATAATACTACCTAAGAATAGCTATAATAATTGTAGATAAAACATGCGGTTTATGAAAATTTATTGAATTATTGATTGATACAATAGTGTCGATTAGAAGTGCCGATTAAACATTTTTGATGCATTTATTGTATAAGCTTATTTGGTTAAATCTGAGTATTTAAATTATAGTCTGATCTTGATTTTGTGCACAATCATCATGTCAGTTTGTATGTAAAATATTAGAACTTTAAATTCATATTCAGGTTATGAAAAATTCCACTCAATACATTGAAAAAGGAGAGATCGCAATTAGTGCTCAAGCTCTGGCATTATTATAATAGGAACCCAAAAAATATTTTTTCTGTTGGAGCAATGATTTGCTGAATTCTGTGATTCCGATTATCCCCCTTTCATTCCCAAAATTATAGTAGTTTTGCGAAAAACACAAAATCTTTGTGCAATAACTCTGTGTTTCTTTCAACTTTTCTTAACAATATATTAGATGACAAAGTAAAAGTGACTTTGTCGTGCATTTTAAAAATTTGTAAATAAATTCAAATAAATATTTATCACTCCAAGTAAGATCCAAAATGTTTTTGTCAGTAAGAAGCTTGGAAAACCATATTTCGCCGGAATTTTTAATAAACACTTCTTCGTTGTGCTGATTTTGGAAGCATTTTCTTTGTGAAAATTATTCTTGATCCGATTTTCTCCTAAATTCAATTTTTTTTTTGTTAAAAAAAATCAGCACTTTTAATGTTCAAATAAACATGAGTTTGGCCTTTGATTTCTTAATCGCAAACTGCCGCATCATTCACTTTTATGTTTCAGAAAACAAAATTAAAAATCGAAAATCAAACTCATGTTTTTATTTGAACATTAAAAGTGCTCGGTTATGCCGTACAAGCAGAATTTCCGTACTTTCAACATCTCGAATGACTGGTACGTTTAATTAGCTTCATGTTACTATCTTCAGTATGGTAATTCCTGCTACAGGAATCTCTCACATTTTAATTAAAAAACAATTTTTGTCTTGTTAACATCTATTACATTATAACTATGCAAGTGTATTAGTACAAAACTTTGTTACACTAATTGAAAAATGTATACTACCGATTTTTGGTAATTTAGTGGATTAAATGCTAGGAAAAGTTAATTTCCACGTCATAATTTGCTGTTTGTGGTGATTTTAACTTACTCAATTGTTCATTGAATTCAGGAAGCAAGTTGAATTCGATAATTCGAAAAAAAAAGGAGATAATTTGTATAAATGATTTTTTTAAATAAGGATTCATACATCCATCAAATATAGACTGAGAGTAAACGGTGGCGTTTTTCTTGAAAAAATTGGAAGACTTGAAATGGAAACATTGTGTTATCATTATTTCGTATATCTTATTCAAATTTGTATTCATTTAAATTTGTTTTCACTTACCGTTGAATTTGATAAATTGATATCATGAAAAAGCATACCACTTTAATTCCAAAACAAAATTTTCAATATTAAATATTTTTACCTACTCCTTGCGTTCTCTGTCTACGTTTTTTTTCTTATTTTTATCGAATTTGAGAGAGTTATTGAAACTTTAAAAACCAATTTTATCGCTCAGTAGTAGAGCATGTTAGCATCGAACAATGATATGATTGTGTTTTCTTTCTGATTAAAACAATAGTGTTGTATGAATATGCTGAAATTTCTGTTGAAATGATATCTGTTGTCTTCGAAATGTTGTCTCTAAAAGTTTTTAATTCAACATTTATGAATAAATTTAGCACAAATTCATGTATACGTATTTTGCTTCATTTACATACATTTTAAATGCTTACAAAGTGAAAATGATCCGGTTTTTCAATTCATCTGATTATATTGAATTGGCATTTCATCACTATTAAAACTAGTCATTCATGATTATCTTCTTTGCGATTTTCTACAATATCTTTTGATAATTGAAAATATTTATTTCAAATTAAGATTTCGTTAATTTTTCCAATCACCCTTCTCAAATGAAATATCTTCATTTCGTTTTTTGGAAAACTTCCCAAGAAAACGAAATTATTCGAATCGTTTTCTTTTTTTCTTGGAAACTTTGTACTATATTTGTCAATACATGAATGCATGATGTGAAAATTTAAGTTTCACTTTCAATTTAATTCACATCCTGCTGCATAAGCAATTTGTACAAGTGTAATATGTAAATTTCTAGCGAAATGCTGTGATATCGTAGCGTTCCATGCCAACGTTTCATATGTCATTATTGATAATTTCTACGTGATTGCTATCATAGTGCTTTACAATATCCCTTACCGTTTCAATATCAAATAACTTTCATTATATTTTAATTGAATTTTTGAAGGGATAGTGGTAAAATTAACTGCTTGAGACAATTAGGAAGTTTAGTTCAGTTATCTGGCCATCAAAACGTGTATTTACGCGGAATCTATCAATCCGATCACAGATGGCAACCTCAAGATTATTACTTCCGATCCTTATTACATCGCACCCTCAGTTCCTTCCTATGACACAACTCTGTTTCGCAGCGCGATCCGCAACGCGACCATATCGCGCGGCTTCGCATGTGTCAATGACGACCTGCGAAGTGCTGCTGTTGCAGCGCAATATCACGTGCAAGTAGCGTAAATTTCAGGGTTACTTGCGCGAAACTCGTGCAAATCGGGTGAGAACAAATTAATATTGAGTGTGAGTATTAACAATGTGTTTCTGCATGTAGTATAGCAAGCATTATCCAGGGTATTAGAAAAGGTTTTGAGACGAAAACCTGTAATGACCTTTGTTGTTTAGGCGGTTAATAAAGAGGATTCGGACGAGTTGTGGCGTATGTTCTCCTTTCACTTTACGTGGATTGTTTATTCTTCTAGTATGTCAGCTTGTGCATGCATTAGTAACTGCTAGGGCAGTTGAGAAGATATAGGCCACTTTGCTGAATAGCAAATAATCCATTATTCGTTTGCTTGTATTATATAACTTAAATTATTTCTTTCTCATAATATCGAATAAGATTTGGTTCCTATCTCATGCATATATGAATACATAGATTTCAACAGGAAATAAGTTACTTTTCATTATTGACGCATGCCAGGTTGCCAGTTTCGTAGTTATTCCTTCACTCACTCTGTTGATAAGATTTCACTGTAGCAAAAGCATATAAATAGATCGGAATTTTTTGGGAAAAAGTTGGTTTAATTGAAGGATATGCGAAGTTTGGATAATCAGACAATATATCACATCATTTTGTCCGAAATTACTAGTTATTTCGATCCATTAAGGCCCTTAGACAACAGTAAAAATATTGCGTACGCGGAAAAATGATGTCATAATCTGATTTCCAAAGAGCTTTAATTTGCGCTTCGAACTTATGGTTTATTGTGCAAGTAACTGTCCACAGCAATCTTAATTAGGATTACAGGTATTGTGACAAAAGCAAGCGGAGCAACTATATATGCGATGTATATGCAATGGTGTTATGGTGGGTGTTTAAAGTGATTGATTTCTGTATGGCTTCAATCGTCGTTGGCTTTTCTATCGTTTCATGGCGCAAATTGATCCTGTCGCATTGATTCAAGCATATATTCCATTTGCTAAATCGAGGTATCGTTCCATTTTTCTATTCGGTGTTGGTAATTCTGATAAAAGAGAAGACTGAAGCATGTGGTTTTAACAATTTAATTTCCTTCTGACGCAATATTTATTAAAAAGATGAAAATATGGGATGAAACGAGACTTGAATGACAGACTTCCTCATATTTGAGTTAGAAGATCTTGTCACATGAAACAAAAATATTTTGTGGACATAGAGCAAGGAAGAAAGAAAGAAAGAAAATATGGAATTTATTCGAAATTTACGTAATTTTTAAAGAAAACGAACGTTGATGGTAACAATCAATAAATGAGATGATCATATGAGTCCATTTGTAAAATAAGGGAAGGAGATTTTGGTTGGCAAATAAATGTAAAAAAGAGACTGAAAGCATTGATGATATATAGATATTCTGAATTTTTATTTTTATCAGTGATCATATTTACGATAGTTCTAAATCAAAATTTGTATAAATTTTATACCTAATCTTTAGCGATTGTTTTAAATTCGTAGACATAACTGTCAGTAGAAATGGAAGCTCATTAATTTTTTTTCTGCTCTCTGGGATATATCATTTCTTTTACGTTGGCTTTTTTCTTTCTCTTTTATACTTATTTTTGTTTTGCCCTATCCACATAAAAAGGTCAGATATTCAGTAGAAATAACTGTTCCTCATTCAAGTGTCGTCATGTTTGTTTTTTTCTCTCATCTTTACTCATTCTGCTATTAAAAATTATTAAATAGTTCTTATTATAGTCAAAGTCTTGATTTTGAAAAACAATCAATGATGCGATCTACTACGAAAAATTGTACTGTGCTAAATTCATCAACATCGAATTCCGGACAAAGCACGTCGAAAATATGCGAAACGGTTGGACGTGAGCGGGAATACGAAGTAATTTCCAGCGGCAATTCTGGTTTGTTTGGAATTTTTTAACAAAAGAGTAATGTTGGTTGTGCTCTTGTATCTTAAAAATTAACATATCTTTTTAAAAAAAGTAAGGAATTTATTAGAGTCAGAGCTTATCAGGAAATTTTTAAATAGAATACGAATTTCGACGAAATTGAATAGATGTACGAATAGAATAGGGATACGGTATGCATTTATTACAAACTGAAAAGAAAGCAAAATTTAGTAAGTAGAGTTTGTAAATCAAATTCCAGAACTCTTGGGATATAGAACTGATCGTTGAATCGATGTAGTTTCAATTAATTACATTAAGAATTTTGAAGTCATTTAGGGTCAACTTCAAATCATGCACCATCTTCATATGATTCTACAGGATTACGTATGATTCAAGCGAATTATCGAGACAGTTCGTCGTCACCGCTTTCACCTCCCTCTCGAAGGTTCCTCTTTTATCATTTCCCTTAATGCATGTCCTTTTAATATTGTGGCAGGAAGGAAAGGAAAAGGTTGAAGGGTATCAGTGATTTAATATTGATGAATTAGTATAATTCTAAATGTATGGCATGTGTCAGAAGCTTTGAGCTTTTTGTTTGAGAAATAGAACACATTATAATACGGGTTTTCGTAATCATTTATCAGTTTCTTTTCCTGCAGCAAATTTTATTCATTAATATAGCAAGTGGCATAGTGGTTATTGATGCGTTATAGTGAAGATTAAGGCACTTAATTCTGTTTCTAAAATTGAAACTTTACGGGAAGTGTTTAAATTAAAATCACATACCTAAAACATCAGGTTTCTGCTATATTTATAAATCTATGTACAATTTTTGGTAATAAAATATATTCTGTAATAGATTAAATACATTTCAGTGCTAAACGGTTGAGGGTTAGTTCATCATCTACATCGTCAACACGTAGTTCAAGTATGAGTAGTACCGGAAGTACGTTATCAGTAGCTCTTAATTCCACCAATCAATCATCCAAAAATCATACTGTTATGGATGCTCAACAGAGAGGTACTGGAAAACATTTGAATAATGCACATTCCACTCAAACCGGTGACGGAACAACAAAACTCTCAAAATATTTTGCTCGAGACTTCCTTCATGGCACAAATAATGTTAGAAAGCTCAAGTAAGATTTTTTCAATTTTAAAAAATTGGTTCACTAAGGTTATAGTTTATTTCTTTAGTCAGTTGTTGAGTTAATTCAAATTGCCTGATTACCGTCTTTAGCTTACAAGTTTCATTATCTTTATTCTTTAGCATGAAGATTTCTAAAATTTTTAGTTTCTTTCCAGAAAAATGCAATATAAATTGTATGTTAAAAATTTCAGTTCCTCACCAGTTCGCATTAATTCTCATTTGGAGTTCACAAATCATAATGGTTTTGATGATAGCAGACCGTCAACGTCTAAGGGTTTTACAACGGGATCGAAGTCGATGCTGAATGGTGCAGTAAAACGGCGTATACAAGTAAATGCCAGTCATGCGTCATCCAGAAAATTGGAATCTCAGGCTAGTTCTTACGTTCTTTTTTTGATTTTCGTCTTATCAATGTATCTTATTTTTCTATCTCGTAATATGCAGTTTGCGGTGAAATTTAGAGGATGCTGTTTAGAGGACTATGAAGACGCTGTTATTGAGAAAAAGTTTGTTCGGGAATGGTAAGCAGATTTCGTGATCGAATAATTTCTTCGAATCTTCAGTAATCGCTATGTTCTAACTGCGTTTTCAGGGTAATCGTGCTTTGAACGGTAAAGCTGAAGGAAAACGATCAATGTCCGAAAACAGTGAACTGGAAACCAGATTTCCTCTAAATAATCGTACAGTATTTTATTCAACATGGGAAGGAAGTCGTGTTCTTGTTGGTTTTGATAATGTATTTTTAAGACAATTCCATAGTATTCGTATACTCCTTAAACATAGAGTGAATTCACTGTGTTGAAGTCTTGAGTTTTCAAGTTTATGCTAAAATGTGACTAATTTTTCTGCGTACTTTGGTTATTTACTTTCAGAATCCGGATGGTCGCAATATCGGTGTCGGTCTTTGTAATTATTCCAACGACTGCTTTTTAAATGCTGTCCTTCAAATCATTTTACATTGTATTCCGTTTGCACGATATCTTGGCGAGCATCTCCCCTTATTTTCGTGTAGGCGATTTCATTTCATTGATATACTTCTTCATTCTTTGGTTAATTCCTCTATTTACGCACCAAATTCGAATTATAGGTGTGAAAGATTGTGTCGCTTGTGGTCTTGCGAGATTCATAAGGTATTCAATGTCGAGCAGACAACCATTCAAACCTGCTTGGATTAGTTTCATTTTGGAAAGTAAGACTTCCTTTTGTTTAACTTCTTTTTGAATTATAAATTTTAAAAATATTGAAGATATGTTCTGTACTTTATCCTAACTTTTTCAGAGGCATTCCCATCTCATCTGTTTGGTGCTCAAGAAGATGCTCATGAAGCTTTGAATCATATACTGGATGCTCTTGATTCAGAAGCACAGAATGGAACATCCTCATCGGATCGTAATCTCAATAATCCATTAAAGTATTCCTGTTTTGCATAGAAATATCTTATTTTTAGAAACTGCTAAGTATGAAGTCACATTTTCTTGATTTTTAAACACTTCCTATTTTAGTGGACCACGCTTTCCAACGCCAGTGGAACAACTTTTCGCTGGAACATTACGAAATCAAGTCCAGTGTTCGGCTTGTTCAGCAATATTAATTAATTACGAACGCTTTCGGGAGCTTAATCTTGGCATAAAGAAACCAAGTTATGACAGGCGGATAACTTTAGAGGATTTACTCGATGATTATTTTGGCAACGAAGTGTTGACCAGTTTTAACTGCAACAAGTATCTTTTCTTTTTGGGTTATGATTTGGGATTATTTTGAATATCACATTTGCTAAACGATGAAGCAATAAGTTAGATCGAAGCAAACAGAGATATGAGGATTATGTTTGAAACCACAAAATGGAATTTGGATTTCAGCAGATATGGTGAGGAATTCTATGAATATATAATAATGAATATATAATGAAATAGTTGGGAGGCAAAAGGAAGAGTAAATGTAATTATGATGTCTGCAGATGTAAGAGGTCGACGCAAATCCAACGTAGTTCACGTATTTTGCGTGCACCGAACCTTTTGCTTATCCAGATAAAACGGTTCAATTCGTTTGGTGGAAAGATAGGCGTGCATGTTAATTTTAATGTATGTTGTTTCAAAAAAACTTATTATTGCCACAAAGGCTCTATTATTATCTATGATGTATTTTTTTGAATTAACAAGTTGTACTGTTGCAATCTTATTTTGTTTTAAATCCATTGATCCGCTTAATCGTATAAGGTCGCTTGGTAATTCATAACTGACTACCGTATGTCTACAACCTACGTGACACTCTTCATATTATCATGCCATACCTTGGCACTAAGCTATTGTTATCAAAAGTATACTTGATGACTGTAGCCAGGAATATTTCGACACGACTTGCCCACTTTTTATTACATTATGTAATTGAATTATAGAGTATGCATAGGTTTGTCCTATTTCCTTTCAAGAACTAAGCTAATTCCAAATTTTTAGTTGAGGATGAATCTCGAACGATATATTCATCGTGCAGCAGAAGCGCACTTTTACGAACTTACTGGTATTGTTCAACATATGGGTAATGCGGTGGAACATGGACATTATATTGCAGTCGTGCGAGGATTTGATGGGAGAAGCTATTATTTATTCGATGACGAACAGGTATAAAGTGTATTTATTTCTTGTCATTGTTTCTGTATATTCGATAAAACTTTATTTCATCAGCTAAGGGATTAACTTTCTTATGATTTAATATGGAACGTGGTTGAAATAAAGAAATAATGGTTAATAATGATTTGCTATGAAAAGAAATAGGATTTATAGATTAATAACATTTGAGGAGGCAGTATACTTTTCAAGTGTTTTATTTATTTATCTCATTCGAGTGTTTTATCTATTAGATTGGGTAGGGAATTTAGGATTGATGAGCTGAAGATTATCAAGATGATTCACTAATTAAATATACTGCACATAGTCGTTTTAAGTTTCTAGAAAGACATATAATGTCAAATAAATCATCTTGCTCATCTGATTTTAGCAGTATATATATTTGATGATAAAACACTAGTAGTCTAACATACTAAGCGCACAAATTTTTAGTAGAATATGATGAAATGGAGTGAAACGTGCATTCCTATAGTTATACAATTCTATAAGTTGTAATATTTTTTTCAGTTCTGCACTCTGTAATGGAAAATACTTCACGATATTTTTTCGTTTATAGTAGCATTATTTTTGATAACAATTGAAACTCTTGCTTTTTCAGCGTCACAGAGTTTCTCTTTCCGAATTGCACAACATACAGGCGTACATGTTGTTGTACGTTCGTTGTAATGCATTCAGAAATTCTGTGTCACCTTCGGTACCATTGAATGCTGCAAACGAAACACAAAATGATACACCTCCCAGGAATCGAATGATGAAGCGTCCATATGTTCAGATGTCAATGGATTCTTAAACACCGTATTTTGCAGTATTCTTTGATTAGTAAATGGTTTGTTGAAGGGATCTTTTGCTTTCTAAATTTCATTTCAAAAATTACTTGCAACTGGATTTTTCAAAGAAAGGAGACAAGAAAGGAAATTAGGTCAAATTTTCAGGGTGTTTCAAAAATCATTTGTAAACTATGCAGTGTACCGATGACTTCACATAGTTATACAGATGATGATAATACAAATGATAGCTAAACCATCTATAGTAATTCTTGGTTTGATACGGACTTCTCTGCTACTTCTTAAGGGATGAATTTTGATGAAAGCAAACAAGCGGATTTTTGGGAGTTGCAAAAATTGTTAGAGAATTCATTATAGCAGTTATTAAAAACACTTATGTATTCTTTGGTGATGTCATTTCTTATTAGTCAGTCAAATATAACTACAAGTGGGGTGAAAACATGATTGTTCTTAATTGTAATACTGTAATTTACTGGTTGCTGCTCTTTGCCTGAAGTTTATGGCAGTTTTGTTTTTTGTTCTTATGGAGCGTCTAGGCCCTTCATTTGTTCGGTTCATGCACTGCCTTTAGGATAACTTGAAATTGTACTTGCTGCTTTAATTTTAAGCAAGATATAAGAATTTTCTTGATTTCCTACCTTCTGTGAATTTCTGTCAAGTTATAGTGGAATGTATTCTACTGTTTAACCTTGGCATCATTTTTTTTGAATGCACTTTGTTGGAGATCTCGTTGAATTCGTCAGGATATGTGTATGATGATATTAAAGTGATCTCCTGTGGTTATTCCTAATTTTTTTTAATTTTTCTGTTTTTGAAATCTGGGCAAAATTTGTGCGGTGATATAAGGCAAATATATTTAATAGTTATTTGATTCCAAGCAATTTCACTTAAATTATGTGCAGATCAACGAATCTCCAACTTTTACCAAATTGTATTGTTGAAAAATGAAGTGCTTTTTTCGAAAATCTTAACTTAAAATTTTTTTTTTGCTTTCCAGAAGGTACAATATTATTCGACACGCTATCTATGAACACTTTATCATTGTTAAATTTTTTCTTTAGTTCGCAAGCATAATATTTAAGTTTGTCTTAGTTGTGAGAATAAGAATTAATTTTTCCAGAGATTTACAGATGGTGATCTTTTTATTCATTACTGAGAACGTAAAAAGTTTTCCATTTTTTAAATGCGAAGATGAAATATGTCTGCTTTGTGGCTACTTTTGATTCGAGAAAAATTTTGAAGTTATTTAAAAAATGCCACATTTATTTGGTCAAGTATAGTGATAGGGAATCGAATACGAAATAATATCTCTGGATTTTTTTGTTTTTACGGATTACAATTTTGCTTTATTATGACTCTCTTCTCTTTAACCGTGTATCTATCGTTGTAGTGTAACTGGTTTGTTCTGGTATCATTGAATTGTGTCTTAAATTAATCTATATATTTTCTTTCGTAATATTTTCTACTGCACCTGATCAAATTTTCTCATTTTCTTTTATATAGTAGCCATCTAAATCCTCTAAGTATTTATTACAATACTTGATTTTTTTGGATATCGTTCTTAAAATATTACTGAGGATGTTTAAAAATTAACAATATTCGTATTTATCAACGAAAATTACTTGCCTCGGGCTGTGTCATTCTACTGTTACATTGTTTGTTTTCTTTGTTTTTTTCAAATATTAAAATGCGTTTTCATTAAAAGTTGCTATGGCATAAAAGCGAGTTTCGAGAATTTTTCTTTACATCTCAAGAATTTCCCTAGATGCTGCCAGAGTGTGTGCAGCCTAGTTTCATCTTTCCCATGTGCTTCATTTTAAACAAAGAAAAATTTTGTAGCAAAGGATAAAATTGAAATTATGGAAATCTTGGATTGGTATCCTGTTTAGTTTGGATATTCTGATTATGTTCATAGAGGTGAGATTTGTAAAATTTGTTGGGGAAAGGGAATAGATATCGCCTTTGGATACTCAGATGCTCATATTCAGGTATTCATGTGACACTCTTAAAGGGTAAAGGTGGGATGCTTCATGCTCCATGCATTTGTCCAAAGCTCCAAGGATGATTGCTATTAATTTAAATCATATCTAAATGTTTACTTGAAGTAGTAAGTGGATTGTTTTATGATGAATGAAGGTGCGGAAGAATATCAGTTGGTCAGCGTCGCTGGAATGAAGTTACTCATTTCATCTCAGTTATCATTTGGCACATTGAAATTTAACAATCGTTTCAGATTTCTGCTTAATAATGTGGGAAGTGTCGAAGGAAGGTGTTGAGTTGTTAAAAGATTGGTTGGATGAATTGGGTGATGAGAATGTAAAAGTACAAAGTAATCGACTAGTAAAGGTGAAAAGTTAATATTACTAGCAAATCCATGTAGAAGTACAAAGTAATCGATTAGTAAAATTTGTACTTTTACAGTAAAAGTGTGAACAATTCTTGGGATTAGCTCTAGAAATGATGATTGTATTTGTGTTTTATCCTAGAACAAATAAATTATGATAGGAAACTTAAATTTCGCATGATAGCTTTTCTTATTGTTGCAGCAGGAAATGATGATATTCGATTACGATGAAATGATGACTATTCTGAAACCTCTTTCCGAGAAATTTCCCATTTATAAGTTTATTGAACGAATAAAACCTCATGTTCCAGTAATTGAAAAGAAAATTAATCCCGAATATGAGGCTAGACTTGAAAGACTGAGGAGAGAGCAGGTAAATATTTAGAAATGTTTGTAATTCAGTTACTTCTTCCTTTTGAAAACTTTTAAAAATTGCTGTGTTCTCATGCAAAACAAATTCCAGATATTAATCAACTTCGAAATTTGCAGAGACTTTTTTATATTTATTTAAACTACTTTATGTTTACGTAATTGCTTGCGTATTTTACTTTCTAGTCTTAACTGTCATTTGAGAAGATAATGAAAATATTTCAGGAAGATCGAGAATATCGTGCGATGACACGGTCAGTTGATCCTAATCAGATTTATGGTCGCGAAAATTTGTTGCATGGATTCGGTGAAGTATGGATTTATTAGTTGCAGTTAGAATTCTACTTTTTAACTTTAATCTCTATCTGACGAAATTGAAATTACAAATTTTGTCGGCTAATTTTTTTTAGATTTATACTTTAGTAACGAACATTTCGCTATCTATTCTGCACTATTTTGAGACGTATAAACAGGAAATAAGAGTAACAGTCCTAATTTATATTCTATAATGTTACAGCAGGAGTCCTCGGACATCAGTTCTGTTGTAGTGCATAATGATGATTGGTAAGAGTGTAATTTTATATTGTAGGAAATGAAAGCAGTGAATAGGCAATTGATAGTGATATTAAATACAGTTCTTACAGTGGCTGGTGGATTTTCGTTCGGATATTTCGGTAAATGGTTTTTTAATAGTATTTGAAGTATGTACGGGACCAACTTAAATCGAGGAATTTTTACTTCAACTTTTATTGTGCAAGTTATTATATCTCATTCCTTTTAGAATCCTCATCGTTCTTTTGGAAATTAAAATTTTTCTTCATGGAAATCGAAAAATTTTGATATTTCAGGAATCGGCTATGCTTATCCAGCTTTACGAATAAATGTGGCATTTCGAATAGCTCTTGGTTTAGCAATTGCTACTGCTATTTTCTTTGCTGATCTCTATTTTATATTAAAAGGAATGGATGATTTGGGGGAGAAACCGATAAAGGTTCATGATTTTATAGTTTTGATCTAGATTTCTGGATATGTGGAATTGTTTAAAAGTTTCAGTGGCAAATTAAATATTATTTGGAGTATTTCATGTAACATTTCATTCGAATTTCGAGGATTTAGAAATAATTACCTAGTAAATATAATTTTTATTAAATAAATTTTAGGCGAAGAAAGTGGTTATGAACAAGAAAAGTCGGAGTAATGATAAAACGAAGAAAAAACAATGAACTAGAAAACATAGAGTTATGTTACGATTTATGAGAGGAATTGTAGTTCACTTATTCTATTACATGAAATAGTTATGTCTTTTGCGTTTCTTTGAATGCTGCACTATTCATTTTTTAATTTACATTAGCTATTTAACTTCATCAGCTTTCCACAATTATTTTCAGAACATATTTATGTTATCATGTATAAACCGTAGGAAAAATAACATGAAATATCAAGTATAATATGGTTTGAAAATAAAAACATAAATGATGTATGTTCAAAAAAGCCTACAGGATAACTGCGTTGTATTTCACTTATGTACAAAGTTTTTGCTTCATTCGCACATTTTTGAGAATCCAATACATCTTGTTTATCATGTTCTTACTTACATGAATTACGCTTGTGTGAATTTCAGTCATATTTAAATTACTAATAATTCTGTTGTTTTATTATGCTATTAGCAATGTTTTCCTTCACTTTTTCTCTTTAGGCTGTAAAGCTTTCCTTTATGAAACTCTTGTCTGTTAGTTGATAAATTTGTAACAATCTGATATTATCCAAATCGTAATTTGCATCATATCCCTTGTTTACTTAATATTGCCTATTGTTTACATTCATTAAAAATATCAAGACAAGTTTTTTTGTGATAAATAAGTTTTCCAAGGCATCATTTTTTATATACTAGAAAACTACTTGTGCTTTGATTTCGTGTTGCTTATTTTTCCTCTTGTTGAAAGCAAAATTGAACAGTTAATGTACAGAAATTTGAGCAGAATCTAATTTTTAAGAAATGACGTTATCATAAGTTTTGAAATTATTTAGGTACACTTTTTTCTTGTTGATTTTAAGAGCAAAAAATGATTGAATTCTGTCTCATATACAATTCGATGCTTTGTCTTCAACATGTATATTCTATTTCAAGATAATTTTTGCTTCTAATATTTGCGAAAATTTCAGGTTTCTGTTTGAATGTGTTCGCATATGTGATAGCTTACAATTACTATATGAGGATATTGTGATGGAAATTTAAGCAAAATGTTCTTTCGTCGAATGGAATGTTTTAGAGATTTTCGCTTCCTTTTTGGATTTTTTTACATGCACAGGCCTCTGTCAGTGCGTTCAGTTCATGGTGAGCGAAATTTGAAATTCAAATTTTTTAATTTGAATGCATTCGTTTTCAAATCATATTGATAATGTTATAGGATTATTGGGTGATATAAAATTGTTTGATAGAAAAAATATTGTACGCTTATGCTTACATTTTCATAATTTCCGCTTGTGCGAACAAAAGAATTAAATTTCATCAGACATATCTATATGGTATTACAAATATCTAGAGAAAAAGACATGATTACTTTTGGATAGTTACTGATTCAAAAGTAGATTTATAACAGATCGATTACAATATTATAGGTGAAGCAGCGAACATTAACCGAAGTTCCACGGCTCTATCGCGAGCATTCGTTCCTCTGCGTCATATTCCAACTTCAGATGTAGGTCATTCAATTCTAGCTAATAGTGATAAAGATAGCTCATTAAAAACAGTGCGAGAAGGTGGAGTGTTATCACCGAAAATGGTTTTTGCCGCAAAGGTTAGTATTTCTGAATTTTTTTTTTCAAAATTAAGTTTCAAAACGTACTTTTCAAATTATTTTCATAATTTTTTATTGCATTAGTTTTTTGGTCTCCTTGTTCGTTTTAGATATTATCACTATCGAGTTCGGCAATTAGCCTTGCTATGATACCAGTAATAACTCAACTTACAGCTCGGAAACCAGGAACTGGAACTATTGCCACAGGTTTTTTTGCATATTATTTTTATATCATAAAACTTTCATAATGTTTTTCATGGTATCATAGTTGCATCCCTATTACGGGGTTGGGACACCTCTTTGAAAATGAAGTTCATGCTCAGCGCATTCGTCTATTTTGATTTACTACTAATTACATCATCTGCAATTTGTAGTTCTCTTTTTGCCACTTAAATATTTATACTTCTGAGTTGCATAAAATTTCTAGAACATGTTTGCTATGGTAGTTTTAATACTGAAAAGTCTTTCTCATGTCCATATCACATTCTCTTGCCCGATAAATTTTGTTGAAGTTGAAAATGACTTCACATATTTGTTGAATATTTAGTAGTTCCAACTGATAACTGATACCGTCGTATCTTTTTTTACGTGATTTGTATTTTCTAAATTTAATAATTATATAAAATAGTGAAATATATTATGATGAAATTTTTTTGGTTTCTAGCATTTACGAATAAAATTTATAGTTTTGGATTCGTTCTTCATTTTGTATGCTTTTACACCGATTTTATTGCATCAAATCTTGGTGAAACGATATATCGTCGATTTATATTACAATCCGAATACGGAGGTATATATTTTTCAAAACATTTCCTAAAGTTTATCTAATATCCTTTTTTTTTTTGATTTCAGAGATAGTAATCATAGTTTATTTAATTTATTTGCATCAAAAAATCTTCATGCAAAATTTTATCACTTTCTTCTTAATTGGCAGTTACTGTGCGGTTAAATGTCGAGATTTAAAGTGACGGCGATCTTTTTTCGTCTTAACATATTTCTAAATATATTTCATACCTCAAAATTACATCATCACTATACATCGAATTCATGTCCTAGAACAGTTTAAGAATTTATTTGATTGAAATTGCAATATTTTAGATTTTCACATCAGTGCACTTCGGATTTTTCCTGGGTAAACAAGCGCTGAGGTTTCGAGCAGAAGATGTGGTGGATTCGAATCATTCGCCAGATATGTTCAAAATATGGTTTCCTCTGGCTACCGTTGTAATATACGGAAAACCATTAATGCTTTCATTAAATGAAGAAACTTATAGAGATGTTGAAATTTTCAAAAAATTAACCAAAAATATTAAATCAATAAAGTAATAATTTACCTGTTAGATGCTTGCAGAGATTTTAATCCCTGTTGTTATTCATGGATATACTATTATGATTTCTTGTCGTTCCTCAAATCGGTTTAGTTTTATCTTCTTTAGACATTCATCATATTTGATTTTTAATATTAACAAATGTTAAATTTCGATCGTATTGTGTATATGACGATAATGTACCATAACAGTGCTCCAATCCATTTGCTTAGATAGATAAATAGTTTTATGTTATTTTGCTTCTTCTTTTAGCTGCTAATGTTGAATGATTGTAGCATTTCTTTAGTCTAAACACATATATCTTTTTTTGCTATCGGTGATTGAGAGGAAGTGCTTTTTGTTTCCTTTTTTTTTTTGAGAATTTTAAAATTGCAAAATAGCAGACAAGAAAATGATGAAAGATAGGGCAATAATATTTCGCTTCTTAAAAATTGCAAATCAAAATTGCAATTAGCAATACCTTAAAAAAAAGAAAATGCTATATCCTTAGCTTTAAGTTCATTATTATTTGATTATACTCTATCCTTACTTCTTCTGCTATAACCCTAATCGATATTTCTACTCTATGTTTATTCAAATGATATGGTATATTTTCAATATCATAATACACGAAATCTAACCTGAACTTTTTAGCTAATTAATAACCTCTATGTTATCATCACGTTGATTATACTGTAAACTTCTGCAAAAAATGTTTTTACTGTTACATATTTATCAAGCACTGTAAAAATTTCGATGAAATTTTCTAAATCATGCTTTCTGATTAGCTCAATATTAATTGAATTCCTACTAAGAGTTGAAATATTTCTCATAATTTTTTGCTCATTAAAATCGCAATCAATGAATTGTATTTATCAAATCATATGATAAATGATTTATCAAATGAAAATGGTATAATTCAAAAATTATAAGCTTACTTCATTCATTCATATACGTATCAATTACGTTATTCCAATATTCCGTAAAGAATGAAAGCAAAAAAAAAAAAAAAAAAACGAAATAATATCTATCTCATCTTCTCAAAAAGACAAAATATGAAAAAAGAAAAAAAGGATTCTTTTTTTTTGTTCATATTAAATCTTTTCTATTCTTCAAAAAAGAAAAGTAAAAAGTGAAAGTGAATAATTGAAATTCCTTTTCATTAGTTTTTTTTTAAAATTATATTTCCATTTTCATTTGATAAATCTATCATGAAATTTAAATCTTGAAATTTAAATCATCTTATCAATAATCCCATTTCTTTTTCTCTTTTATTTTTCGTGTGCAATTGAGAAAAAAAAAATAGAATTAGCTGAGGGAAAAATGATGTCATAATGGAAATGCATAGTTTAAAGAAACGAGATTCTAAAGATGATGAATATCTTTTTATATGCTACTACCTATATCATTTCAAGCAATCAGAATGGGATGTTGAGATATCGAGATGTTGAGAGGATAAAATGAAAATTGATGATACAAACTGTTTTGCAACCAATTCAACTAAAGCAAATCTTTAAAGCCATTCATTCATATTCTCAATCTTCTTCAACACTTCTTTTATTACATCAAAGTTGTTTGCATTTATTCTCTAATAAATCTTTTAATTAGATTAAATCTAAATTAATAATGTATCTGATAAATTTATGCTTTATTATCATCATATCATTCATCATAATATCATTAATTCCTAATACAATGGCAATTATTGGTGGTGAAGAAAAGGATTGGAATCGATTTGGTTTCCTTGTTAAAGTATCTCTTTTTTTTTTTTTTTTAAATTTACTATTGTTAATTATTTTTCTACTTGTTTTTTTAATAATAATGAGTTACATAAGTTTAGTTTTATTTATGATTTTATTATTTTTTAAAATTTGAACAAATTTTTCGGTTATGTTCAGTTTTATAAATTTAAGTTATAAACTGAAAAAGGAGTATTATATGTTAAAAATTATCATATCATTAATCATATCAATTATCATATCATATCTGAAATTTCTTATCATATCATTAATCATATCGTACCATTATCATATCACTGAAAATTCTTTAAATTGAATAATAAGAGAAATTGAATAATTTCAGCGATTATTTGATTGAATCAAAAAGTATGCTAATAAATTAGATAGGAATGATAGTACAAACGATAAGCACTGATAAATCTTTTTAAATCAGATTTCTAATTTTTAATTTAACTCTTTCATTCATTCTCTTTCTCCTCCTCTTTACTCTCCGTAATATTTTATTTACTTTGATAAACCATCAAATTTAATGATTGTGTGATGGATACCAAATTTGATGAGATATATGGCAGGCCTCCAATGCGATATTAGCATCTGAAATGATTTTATCAGTTATCACTATCAAAAACAATGCTAATTTATCTAAAATAAATGTCTAATATATAATCAGAAATAATTAATCGAAATATTTCATTTAATTAGTTTAAAAATTTAACAATTTGAAATTGATTGATGCTTAAGTTAAAAATATTTTAAATCCAATAAATTTTTCCAAACAATAAGATCGTTTTTTTTTCCTTTAAGATAAATCAAGCTCTTTTACGTAATTTAGCGCACGTGAAATACACGTGTTGCGCTTTTTTCTGGAGAAGATTATGATATTAAAAGAAAAACGGAAAATTATGAGAGGGAAAATTTGAAAAGATTTAAAAAATTTTTAATCATAAAGCAGTAATTAATCTTAGTTAGCTAAATTATGAGTAATATTTAGGTATTTTCACGTGAGGAATCGTCAAATATTGTCACAAGTTGTACCGGAACTATTATTTCCACTCGGTTAATACTAACTTCATCACATTGCTTACTGAACGCAACAACCGGTAACAGGTAGGATTCATGCGGAATGTTTCGTATCTCGATAGTTCGTTCCAGAGATCTTATTCAAAGATTCTATTTCAAACATTTTATTTCATGGATTTCACTCCAAGAATTTCATTCCAAAGATTTTATTTCAAAGATTTTATTCCAAAGATTTTATTTCAAACATTTTATTTCAAATATTTTATTTCATGGATTTCACTCCAAGGATTTTATTTCAACGATAAAATTATAAAATGGAGAAAATTTTAGTACTATTATTATGTAAAAATAAATAACTATAAATGGAATTTTTACTTTTAATAACAGAAATTGCAATTTGCGAAAAATAGAATAATAAGATATGAAATATAATTATTTGCAAATTTCCAAAGAATAATTGTCAATTTTGAAACCAGAAATTATTTAAAATTCAATTTGATTGATAGAAAGATTTTGAAAATTTCAATAAATGATTGATTGAGTCCTTTTTCACTTTTAAATTTCATCCAATTTATCAGCAATATAGGATGAAAATCGATTGGGATTATATAATTATTAGTAAAATTAATTCATTCAGAATTTTCAGACTTTCAGAATTCGTTGTTACGGTGCAATCATTGAAACGACCAAGAACATTACCGGCTGAAGTGGTTGAGATTGGACAGACATGGGGAATCTTGAAAATTCCCGAAATACCAATAACAACAGTAATTCTATCATTAATTACATTTTCATTAATTCCTTTAAAATCATTTTCAATTTTTGATTTCGAATTTTTCCAAGTAATTTTAATGATAATTTCTTTTTTTTTGAAATTATACAAAAAATATATTGAATTGACCAATCGATTATTGATTAATCAATTAATCAGTTAGGTACTTTTGAACTTCTTTTTTGAAAATGTACTTTTCACTTCTTTTATCACTTCTTTATCACTTATCACTTCTTTTATCGTTAATATATATTTAGCATTTCTAAAAATGTTATCATATGCAGAAAAAAAAGAAAAATGTTAGCCTGTTATCATCAATCAGGCTAATTATCACTCGACAAATCATTTCTTAAAAAAAAAAACTTTTTCTTAAATACTCTATCGTAGAGCAGATTACCTACATTTTATAGAAATCGACGAGTAAGAAATGAAGGTATGTTGAGAAGATGAAACAAATATGTAAAAAATTTTAAGTGTAATATTTCGTTCACAAAATTTAATTATTTTTTTCGTAAAATAGCAAAATTGTTTTAACGTTAAATCAATCATGTAAAATATTTTTAACAGTTAGTATGTTTAATAGTTTAACAGTCGATACTTTTCCATATTTCTTGTTCTTTTTATTTATTTACTTGAACATAAGATAAGTAATGTTAGCTACAACTTAAAATACATAGCTAATTATTCTGGAACAATAGTAATGCAGGAAAAAATAGCCCATAAGTTAAATAATGGGTTCTAAAATAACTTAAGTAATCTGTTAGATATTAAATTCTATTTCACATTTTAATAAATCATTCATATCAGGAAAAGTATTGGGGAAAAATTTGACTGAATTACTTTAATTATTGTACAATTCAAGATTTTCCTACGATATGTATTTTTATTAGATTTTTTTTTCTTCGATTAATTTCGAATTAAATTTACATTTTCAGCTTTGTCCACCGGTACCGGCACCAAAGCGAGTAGCTCAATTAAATATTCGACCATCATTGCTACAATCATCGATCGTAAATATTGATATATTAAAATTGAAGAAGAAAAAATGCTGGATTGTCGGATTTGCCACTACAGATAATGGTGAAATTTATGGCTAATTAATTAGTCTAAAATGATATCTTGCTAATGGATTGATTAAAAATGATAAGAAAACAATTCATATGATAAAAGATAAGATTATATGATAAAGAAGATAAAGATAAGAAATAAAATTATATGAGATAAAAGAAAATTTATTAGAAATAAAATTAAAAAATTCATTAAGTTTTATAGTACTTTGATAGTATTCACATCTTAGAATATTCTATCATATATAACTTTAGCTATTTTATAGTACTTTGATAGTACTCACATCTTAGAATACTTTATCACATTTAATTTTAGTAAAACATATAACTTTAGTTTGATATTAATTTTAATTAGTTTTAATTACTTTTAATTACTAATTAATAATTTAATTATACCAAATAATTTTACTTTATATTTACGCTTATTTTATATTTGTAGCAACGGAATTCATCAAACAGGATCAAATTCATTTAATAAATATTCGATCGATCAGTGCTGTAAAGGATAAGCCTGATTATATTTGGTCACCTATTGTTGCTAATGAAACTGCATGTTGGGTTTGTTTAATTACTCTCATTCTTTTCTTTCTTCTTTTATCAAATTTATTGTAATTTTAATTTTAAACCAATTTTTTTCTATTATTTTGATGATTATCCTTAGTAATTTCATATATATATATATATATATATATATTTGTTTTTTTCATCATTCTTATCCTATTGTTCTTTCGAATTTTTATCAATCTTTATCGTCTCTCCATTTACATTGTATATTTTTTCCTCTTGCTTTTTCTCTTCTTTTCACTACTCTCAAAGGAAAGTTATTCGTAAAATTTTTAGAAAAAAAAACTTTCCATACAACAATTCATTTCCCTCTTCTCATATTTATCTTAATATTTGGAATTTTGATCTTTGTTCATTAAGTATTATTTTTTCATTTCTTCTTCGTTCTTATCATTACTTATCAAAGTACACAACGAAAAGATAATCAATCTTTTTAAATGAATGAAATACTTTCCTCAGATATTGACGAAAAATTAAATAATTGGAAAAATATTTAACATTTATAAAAAATATAGTTTATAAATTCCTTATTTATCAATTATCAATTTTGAAATTAACCTGTAATTTGTTTCACTTCATTTATTTTATTTTATAATTCTTTCAAATGGCTTGATTATTTACAGGTATGAAATATGTCTATAACTCTTATCTTATCAGTTATTCACTTTCAACTATTTAATTTTTATCTTCAATTACTGTAATTAACCATTTAGTCTTTAACTTTAACTGCTATAATTATTAACTTATCCAATTTAGGATGATGCTGGTGCAGCCTTATTCTGTTCAACACGAAATTGGGGAAATATACTATTTGGTGTATTTCAACATTTGATAGCACCGAAGAAACCGATCGATCTGCAGAAGGAAGATGTGAAAATGGAAATGACGGATAGTTGTAGTCGTGCAACTGAAATGCGCTTTTCAAAAACGACCAATCAACGGAAAATTTTTGAAGCAATACAAAAATTTGATATTGCTGCATTTGTTAGCATCTATCAGAATTGTTTTCGAGAAATTCGACGTAATTTAACACCTGGAAAGTAATCAAAATTTTGAAATGAAATATTTTTCATTCAGTTTTATTCTTGTTTCTTTTTTAATTTTCACCAATATATAATAATTCTTCTCAGTATTATCTTTTTTTACGAAACATTTTTATTTTAAAATTTATATATAATAAATTATCGCAATATATTTCATATTTCGACGTTGACTTATTTAAATAACAAATTTTCAATGTTCGAATCGATCATTGAATTGTAATGAAGAGTTTATCGAGAATTACTATTACTATTATTTGTTTGTTTTCTAGCTTATCTCAACTTTATCACTTTTATCAACAGATAACAACAGATAATTGGAAGTTTCTTTAAAAAATAGCGATGCAATTGAATTGGTTTTGTAAATATCTAATTGTGATATAACCGGAATAATTCAAGTTGACCACAATGATAATGATAATTATAATGATTGCATTATGTTAGCTTTATAATTAAGCTAGTTTTGAATAGCATGGCAATATTATTTATTATTATTATTACTATTGTTCATTATTATTTATTTTTATTATTTATTATTGTCATTTATTATTTATTATTATTACTATTGTTAATCATTATTATTGCTATTATCGTTATTTTTATTATTGTTATTATTATATTGATATCATCATTATCATTATTACTATTTATTATAACCACTGCAATTATTAATTATTACTGTTATTATTATATTATTACTATTGCTATCAGTAAGACTATTACTTATTGCTATTACAATTATTATTGCATCATACTTCTTCAACATAATAATCATGTTGCATAACATGCTTTGAACTATTATTGTTCAATTGAATACAATTCATGATTATCGAAATAAAGAATAAAGAATGAAAGAGTATTGAACGAGTGTAGTGGAAGAGAGAAAAAAAGATGGATAGAAATTTTCAATAAATTGATGGTCATTTAATAGCCGCAAGGCATAGATTCACTAATTTGAAGGCCAATGTGCATCATTGTTAATTTCGTCAATTCTCAATAGATATAGCTGTAGAATTTAAATTCATTAATTTATTTATGTTTAATTATTGCTAACTTGTTATTGGACAATGATGATAGCTCTAGTTGTTTTACGTAATTCACGTATTTCTTTAAAAATTCAAAATAAACAAAAACACGAAATTGTGATATGAGCATTCTATTATAGCTTTTTGCACTTATAATTATTTTAAATTTTCTTTTTTTAAAAGCAGAAATCATCGCATTTTTTTTTGCATCACAATAATCGTATTGTTTTCTGCTTTTCTTTGATTTCTAGCGCTAATTAATTATTGTATATACACAATACCGTAATTTTTTGACACCGTAATTTTTTTGTTACCGTAATTTGATACCGTAATTCTAAAATCGTAATTTAAATTTGAAGAAACTGTTTTAGTTAAAATGTTAAATGCGAAGATGAAATGAATGCAAAGATGAAGTAAATGTGAAGTAAATTTTTAGTTAAAATGTTATGTGTGATTTAATAAGTTAATCAATCTACTCATTAATCTTTCAGATATTACTATAAGTTTAACAGGTATTTAGTAGGTAATATGGTATAATCACGGTAACTTTTGCTTAATAATGATATAATTCTATAATAATGATATAATTTTGTCGTTTCAGTTTACTTTTGTTGAAGTAATATTTTTACTTATATATAAGTAAGTATTCATATAAAATAATTTAAATAAATTTAATTTAAAACTAATTTAATGATTTAAATATTTTAAAACTATGAGTTCAGAAAATTTTTCAGTTTCTTTTTTTTTCTTTTCAGATATATATTAGAATACTTCGCGATAGAAATAATTCAAATTCATTTCGTTTTTTTTTTCCGTTTGAAACTTTCTCAGTGAAAAATTCATTTACGATATCACTGACTGATCTCATATCACTTCACTTTCTCTTTCCTTTTTCCTCATCTTTTCCTTTTCTTTCTTTCTTTTTTTTTTGTTTTTTACCTTTTATTTTCTTTCGGCTTCCTCACTGCATTCTTCGTCTTTTTTTTGAAATTAAAAAAGTTTTTTTTTTTGTTCTATTAAAACTTATTTCATTATTTGTCGAAATGATTAGAATAGAGGAGGAAAAAGGACAGTGAGATGACAATGAATTTGATGGCTACTACCCATTTTACATCCGTTTCTAACCTGTTTTCATTTCATTTAATTATTTTTTGATCGAAATTAGTTAAAAACGAATTGATAACTTCAACAAAATCCATTATCAAATTACTGTTATCATTATTCATTGATAAAATGAAATCAATTCATTCATTCCTTTTTCCTGATATGATAACAGATGAGCTAGTGGGAAGATAAATGAAAAAGAATAGATTAAGTATTTAGGAAAGAAATGATAAAGGTTAAATGATTTATCACAATTTTGGTTCGAATCGATATGCAATCACTTATGAGATAGTGAAATTAATCAAAATATTTGTTGCTGTTTCATTTTTGAAATTTAAAAAAAAAAGAAAAATTAGGAAAACTGAAAATTCTTGAAATACTAAGATTGCCTTCAAAGAGGTATATTGTAACATAGAGAGAAGAAAAGAGAAAATGGAGAGAGAGAGAGAGAAGGAAGAAGAGAATAATTGAATTAAATCTAAAAAATGTCTGTTAATCAAGTTCATATTTCAATTAATTTAATTATCCAGTAATCGTTTGGAAAAAAGGTATGAATTATATTCTCTAATACTTAAGAATGAATGTGAAAAAATTAATCTCAACAAATTTAATTAATAGTAAAATAATAAAAAAATATATATATATAAAAATATTTGAAATATTCATTTCTGATGCAATTTAAATTATGTAATCAATCATTTCATTCTTCCTTCCTTTTCGTTTCTCGCTTTTCTTTTTTGATTATTGCATTAAAATTATCAGATAAAAAACCTTTAACCAGGTAAGCGCAACAATATTGATTGAACAGATTGGACAATTCCGCATATTTCTCATTGCTTATCAATCAACTAATACAACAAATGGGAAATTTAATTGTAAATATTGATTGATAGAATAAAATGTAGCAATTTTTCTTATTTTTCTTTGTATCCAATGGATTTATTCATATTATTCCAAGCTAATTAGCTTTTTTATTAGAAATTGAAGGTGAAACTAAGTAATTTGTTCGAAAATATATTGAAATGGAAATAGGTTTTTCGATTTTCTATTTTCTTTTCCATCCGTTTTTTGAATGTTTTTTTGGAATGAAAAAAAATTGGAGTAAAAAATTCAAAATGAGAAAAGAATAATAATTAATATTCTCTTGATGGTAGAAGGAAAAAAGAATGATAAATGGCAAATGATAAGTGATAACGGAATGATGGAATGAAGGAATGAAGGAATGAAGGAATGAAGGAATGAAGGAATGAAGGAATGATGGAATGATGGAATGATGGAATGAAGGAATGATGGAATGAAGGAATGAAGGAATGATGGAATGATGGAATGAAGGAATGAAGGAATGATGGAATGAAGGAATGAAGGAATGATGGAATGAAGGAATGAAGGAATGAAGGAATGAAGGAATGAAGGAATGAAGGAATGAAGAAGAGGAAGAAATTGACGAAACAAAAAGTCTAAAATTTTTATGAATTTGAAATAACTGGTAACATTCTACGTCCACACCAACTGCTAACTAATCATTTTCTTTTTCTTCTTATCTTCCTCTCCCTCCCTCTCCTCCCTCTCTCTCTCTCTCTCTCTCTCTCTCTCTCTTTACCTTCATTTCTCTCAACGTATTAAACCAACCAGTTTGAACAAACTTTGCAAACTATATTTTTGCCATTTTTCAAACAATTATTTCGTTTTTTTTTCTCTTACCTTGCTATGTTTTCTTTATTAATTTAAAATTTTATAACAATTAAAATCGCTTGCTACTTTGTCTTTAAATTATTGCTATTGTTACAAGTGAATTTCTCGTACAAATTTAAATTGTCGATTAATGGATGAAATTTAAAAATGTAACTGATAATCTCTTGTGCAACTTAATTATCAACTTATCTGGTAGCAGATTAACACGTGTAATATCTTTTGTCTATATCTACGCTCCGGACTGGATGATTAACACGTGTAGTAATCCTGATCTATGTTTACATTTCGGATAACGTGATTAACACGTATCATACCTTTGTCTATACTTACTCTTCGGAATATTCCCATCTATATCTACACTTCGAAAAGCGTGATTACACGTGCAATACCTTTGTCTACTTCGGGCAGTATGATCAACATTTGTAGTATCTTCGTCTATATCTACATTTTTGGATAGCGTAGGATCAACACGTGTCTATATCCTATATCTAAAACTTTGGATCACGTAATTAGCACGTATAATATCTTTATCTATAGCTACACGTCGGATAGCGTGATCAATATATTTTCGTTTTACTTGCAGAAATATATAACTGTAAGATATATATCATGAATGTTATTCGCTTGAAATGATTTTGAATTTTTTCCTCATAACTATTTATTTTTCTCTTAAATTTGAAATTAAAAGCAGAATAAGTAATTAATTAACAGTAAATTATTTTTATATGCCAAAGTAATTTCGTATGTTCACCATAAAGTAAACTTTTTTCTGGAATCATTGATCAGAATTACAAATATGAATAATTTTAAATTGATAAAATTAGCAAATGAGTGAATGTGTTTACTTAGATAGTAACTAATGTCATGGTTAAAATAAGCATATTACTTGAAATATCGAAACGGTTATAATATCAAGTCCGGAATAAGAATAATGTTATCTATCTGTAAAATCTTTCCTGTAAAAATTTCAGGAAAATTCAGCATAATTTTAATATCAAATCAAATTTACTTCATCTTTCCTTAAAAATTGTATTCCTTTTTTCCGTTTTTTTTTCTTTCTCCCTCTCTTTCTTATTCTCGTTTTCTTCATTCCCAATTGCTTATTGTGTATTTTTACAGAAACGGTTAATAGTATCAAATCCGGAATAAGGATAGTGCTATCCATCCGTAAAATTTCAGGAAAATTCAGCATCATTTTAATATCAAATCAAATTTATTTCATCTTTCCCTACACATTGCATTCTTTTTCCGTTTTCTTCCTTCTTTCTCTCTCTCTCTCTTTCTCTCTCCCTCTCTCGCTCTCTCTCTTTCGTTCTCATTCCTTATTGTGTGTTTTTGTAAAAAATTTTTGTTTCAAAAATTTTTCAAAAGTTGAAAAGTAAGTAAATAAATGAGAAATGTGGTAAGGTAAGAATATGAACTTGTAAAATAATAAATAACTAACTGGTTCTTCGTTCTTTCGAACCTTGAACCAAAAAGAAAAAAAAAACAAGGAAAAATGTATATTACAACTCATTTCAACCTGCTTTTTTTCAACTAAATTAATTAATAATTAATTAATTAGGAGTCAAGGGATTTTTGAGGAGAAGAAATTTAAAAAATAACCCAAAATTATTTTAATAGTTGAAAAAATTTTTTCAATCAATCAAAAGTTAAAATTAATTTCAAACTTTCTTTTACTTTAAATACAGAAATAATTGTGATTAGTATATATCTTTAACCTACTTATGTTCAAAATACTTATTTTCGAAGTTTACAACTAACATAATTATCATTTTAAGCATTTGGAAAAATAATTTCTATATTAATGTTTTTGAAGTTTATGAACAAAAAGAAAATTTTTTTTTAAATTTCATTTGTTAAAAAGGAATGTGAAAATTTCACAATTTTACAATGAAGCGCAGAAAACAATTAATTTACGAAAATTAAAGTATTCATTCATTCATTAAATTATTAAATGGCTTTTTTTTTCTCTTATTTACCTACAGTCAAGGTTAACTGATGTGACCTTGTAATTTTAAATTGAAAATTTTTGGTATGTATGAATCACAAAATTACTTTTGCATGAATTTAAAATTTTTTAATTTAAATTTAATTAAAAATTTAAGTTAAAATTTAAAGTTTTTTCCTGTAAAATTTTCTTTTTCAAACTTAATTTAATCAAATTGATAACGTTTAGGAAAAAAATCGATTAAATTAAAAGTACATCAATTCCTTAAGTTTATAAGTATTGTGTACTTTTTTTTTTTTTTTTTGAATTCCTGACTAACAAATGAGTACATCATTACATCTTATAATTCCGGTTCTTTTCATTTCTTCTAATCAATCAATTAATTATCAATAAATTAATTAATTAAAAAATTTAATTCATCCCTTTACATCATGCAAATATTACTTCAATACTTCTTTCATCATTTGTATCGCAGAATTTTGTTGTGTAAAATTTCTCGTGAATATATATATATATTTTTTTTTCATACATAAGTGCTAAATTCCGTTATTATCAAAACAAATTACCGAAAAACGGAAATTTCTGGATTGACAACTTTTTCGTCATCAAAATTAAAGTTAATAACAAAAAAAAAAAGAAAGGAAAGAATGAAAAGATAAAATGAAGAACGATTGCATCAATCATTAACAATCAAAATAATCAATAATCAATATCGTTTAAATTAAATTAATTTTTTTTCATGAATAAGTTAAATTAAATAATCTATCGATTACTTATTAGATAATAATTTCAACTTTTATCATAGTTATCTTTTTGTTATTATCATTTTTGTCATATTTTATCATTGTTAATTTTTATTTAAATTTAATTAGTATTATAGGATTACTTAAAATAATTAGGAAATATTAAAATATAATAGTAATTAAGGAGCTTTTTTTTGTGAATATTTAGTATTAAATATTTAAGTTTAAAATTTAAGAAATTAATATGATATCAAGTATATAATCAACATTCTATATATAATTTGAAATCATGATTAATATGTAAATGAAAAAGGAAGAGGAAAATTATTATCAGATTAGTTAATAATAGTAATAATAATGATAAAAATAGTAATACTATATGAATGATTGAAGCCATATATTGATTATCAATCAAAATGTAAGAAACAGATTTTCGAATTTATTTAAACTTTAATCTTTCTACCTTTGTATCAAAATTATACTTTAAAGTTAATAATTCAGTTGCATGAAAAGTCCTAATTAAACTGAAATATAATTTTCTCTTTTTAAACTTAACCTTGTTGTAAGAAAAACAATTGATGATTTCAATTTTTTAGTAACTAATGATATCTATAGCGAAAGTTAATCAATTTTTAGTTACCGGTTTTTAAGTAAGATATTATCCTAGTTATTAGTATATCCATTGAAGAAAGTTATAACTCTCGCAACGATAGAATATCAAAACGATAAATTCGAGATATTTGTAATAAATCACTGTAATTTCTTTAATAATAGAGAGTTATAGGTATAGTTATAAAATTTAAGGCCTATTAATTTAAGGTATATTAGTATAGTTATAAAAATTAAGAAGAAACTTATAGGTATAGTTATAAAAATTAAAAAGTAAACAGCTATAACCTTATATATCATCTTGTTATTAGCATTTCTCCATTGAATTACCTAGTTATCCAAGTATTTACTCCTATTAACTGTCCAATTAATCAAATTACTTACTCAAATTACTTATCTAATCATTCATCTAATCATCCATTCATTTATTCCTTTCAATTTTTCAACCATAAGTGGAAAATATATGAAACAAACATAAATCATATTCACAGGTAATAAAAAAGTTAAGAAAAAGAATTTAACAATGATTCATTATTACTTATTTGTATTTACTTGTAAACTATATTTACTATATTGTTATTATCAGCAAATTATTAATTGTTTTACAATTATAAACCAGAAAAAAAAGTAAATAATCAAATCAATCATTTATAATTTCAGGTTATTGTATTATTGTCATATCATTGTTTTAATTGTAATTTCATGCTTGTTTATTCATTACAAAATTTATTTGTTTCATTCAAAACAATGATGACACTTTTTTGAAACAATTACTTTAAATAATGATTAAATTAATTGTACTGAATGAACTTCCGTTTGACAAATAAACAAATGTTAAGAAATCGCAGGTAAAATATAAATAGGTATCAGAAAATGTAAATTGAAGCAAAGGAACTAATTTCAGGTTATATGTTATACAATAATTTAATCCTTTATTTCCATGAATTAGCAATCAAATAATTAGCCCAGTGCCAATTGTAGTAGGAATACCATGATTTCCATTGAATTAGTAATCAAATAATTAGCCCAGTGCCAATTGTAGTAGGAATACCATGCCTTATCTTTGGTCGCTCTTACTGGATCAAGTTTGAAATTTGATATTCGTTATTTTGATTTATTAATCATTCTTTACTCGGATCTTTTCTATATTTCATTTGTGTCATAGTAAAATATGTCAAAGTTCAGTAATGATCAGAAAATGTTCAATCAATTAGAAGTCTTCTTTTATTTGAATGTCAGATAAGTTTAAAATTTATCACAAATCATTTCATTTCTCTTAATATTAGATAAAACATATTACTTTTACTTTTTACTTTACTTCACTTTTACTTTGTTATTTTATTACTTAATCGGTCCAAAAAAAAATCAAATTTAAAATTAAATTTTCGGATATGATTTAGTAATTATTTTTTTGCAAATTTCCGCCTATTTTTCTATTTTATCACTTGATGAATGATAAAAATTTAGTATTTTAAAATTTCAAATTTAAAATTTTATTTTTAAATTGGATTATAATTTCATAGCACTTTAAAAGAAAAAATTATTTGCTAATTTGCTAAGTGGAAAAACGCTCGAAAATTAGGTTAAAAATTATTTGAATTATTTACAGTTCATTAAATGCTAGTGTACTTTCCTTAAAAAGTTAAATGAAAAAAAAAACATCATTTCAAGTGATACAGGAAATTTAAGTCATTGAAAATTAAACTATTTACCAATTTTAAAAATTTAAATTTCTCAAAATTTATTTACTCAAATTGAATTCTTCTCTTTTCAATGAAATTAGGTTTTTTTTCATAAAATAAACTGAACTCTTTAAATTGATCAAATTATCGATTTCATCTTCTGGTCTGCTTGATTTATCAATCCGGTTAGAACCGGATTTTCGCCAACAAATAATTATGCAATTATATGCATAAATGTTTATGTGACAAAGAATCAATTGCTCATTTAAAGTTATACTAATATTGATTTGAAAATGGACTGAAAATAGTCTTACAGTTTGAAAAGAAAAGTAATTTTCGCAATTTTCATTTTTTAAATTAAAAATTTTCTCTTCTTTAAAAGAAAAAGTTTTATACAATTTTTTTTCCGTACGAAAAGATGTTAGTTTGATTTGAAATATTATATTTATAAAGAATTTGGAATTTTAAAATTTAAATTTGAAACTTAAAGAATTTGAAATTATCATATTTATATCACATAAAATGAAAGAAATAAATGTTAGAAAAGTAAGAATAAAAGAAAAAAAGAAATCATTTATCGATTTCTATATAATTTTTACTAAAAAAAAGTAATAAATAAAAAAGTGAAATAAACAAAAAGGAAAACGAATTACTATTAATTTAAATTTATCATACGTAATCAGTTGAATTCAAATATTATTGTTTATATTTTAATAGAAGAAAATAAATAAATAAACGTGTCTCACGTGACGTATCGAATTAAATTATAAATTTGATGAAGTAAATTAAAAAGTAAAAAAAATTGTAATTTATAAATTTGGGTAAAAATGTGAATAATTTCATTTCAACAAGTTTTCCTTCCTTTTTTCTCTAAAGAAAAAAGGAAAGAAAAATTTTTCCTCAAAATTCTGGTTTCATTGACGTCAAAAATTTTCTCTTTTTAAAGAATATATGAATGAAAAATATAGTTGTCACTACGTGTGCGTGCGTGCGTGCGTGTTTGCATGCCTGTATACGTGTGCTGACGTGTATATGGCTGTACACATATAATTTTGTGTATCATTCCACGTGTGTCTGTCAATCTTTACGTGGTCGTGTGTGGGTGTATGCATTTCTACGTGTCTATACACGTATGCGGGCACGTATTGGGGAGTATATATAATTTTATCAGTCCATCGTTCATACGTGAAAATTCGCCGCATTCGTTAATTTATCAAATGGAAATATTCCTATAGTTATTTTCATAATAATTATCTTTAATACTTCTTTTAAATTTAATTCAAAACTTATTTGCTTATTAATTTAAAATTTAATTTAAAACTTATTTACTCATTATATTTAATTTTAATTAAATTCTTTCAATTTTCATACATTTCATCAATGCCATTTCTTTTTATAAGTCATTTTTATATTAATGACTTATTTGCTTATTAATTTTAAATGCAATTAAATTAAAACTTATTTGCTTATTAATTTATAATTTTTACAAGCAAAAAAAAAATAAAAGAAAAGAAAATCGTATTTTAAAATACGTTTGTTTTATTGTTTGTTTATATTTATTTTCATTATTATTAAATTTAATTGAACGCTTTTTTTGGCTTTTTTTTTCTTTATTCTATGCTAATAAACAATAATTCTCGTAAATTATTTGTCAACTAAAAAAGAAAAACTAATAAAATAATAAAAACTAAAAAAGAATGCAGATTAATTATTTCATGAAAAAAACTGTTTGAACCGTATTTCATTCATCTTATAAATCATTTAAAGCAAAAGAAGAAAGAGAGAAAAACTTTCCTTTAAAATATTTTCCTTCTTTTATTTATTAATATTATTATTACTTTATTATT